>APFE031470371.1:59555-117952 GCA_000404065.3 Pinus taeda | reverse complement strand
CTGTGAATGGGTACACTGTTAAAGCACTCCTTGTAACTCCTTGCCATAGGTCATTGTTTCTCTGGTTCAAATCCCCGTGGGTGGTTACCTATCCAAAAAAAAAAAATTATTTAATTAACATGTATGAATCTGTCTTGCTTTTTTATTAAATTAAAATTAACCTCAATTAATTTTAATATTTACAATTTTTATCATTTTTACTTTCAATTAAACTCTAAACCAGTTATTTAATAGGAATTAAAATCCTTACCAATTTAATTTTGATTTAATTATTGAAGAATAAAGGAAGAAATAATTTTGGAGAAAGGATAATATTAAAAATACAATTACTTCCAAATTTAAGGATAAGTTATGTAATAATGAGGAGTTAGAGGGGAAAAAAAAACTAAGATATTATAAGGAGGTGATCAACCTCAATCTTGCTAACTAGAATTATCTTCAATCTTCACTAATGCTAAGAAGAAAATGAATATCGTGAAGATAATTCCCAAAACACCTTGGTACAAAAGAGTCTATCACCTTTGTCATGTTAAGAGCATTGAAGATGAAAAACACTTTTTCTTGGATTGTAGTGTTACTCACATCTACTCTCATTTCCAAAATCTTTGTCACACTTCCAACATTTTTGACCTGTTATATTAATTTTTTACTTTCTTAAGATTCAATAAACCATATTAATCTTACTCCACATTCATCATTTTTATCATCATTATCAATCAAATTTACACCAATCAATTTGTAAAAACTAAAATCCATACAAAATCAGTCATTTATATCTATATTAATAATTATTTAAAAGATAGGTTTGATTGGTTATGAAAATCGCATTTAAATTGGAAAACCAAAATGCACACAAACTCATTAATTTCTATCTATATTAACTATATTAATATTTATTTAAAATATAAGTTTGATTGGTTAGGAAAACCTCATTTAAATTGGAAAAATATGTGCACATAGAAATATTTGTATTGTTTTGTGTCCATTGCACAATAATTAAAAATTATTCAATGATAGTTATTACGTGGAATTTATTCAGGTGGGAGAAACTTCGTCTTAGAAGTTTGCAGGGTCAGGCAAAAGTGTTTGGTGTGCTCGTTTGCATAAGCGGATCACTGATGGTGGCCTTATACAAGGGCCCTGTTATACCTATATTTAGGTCTTCTCGCAGCCATGCGCAAGGACCTCATAACGGTCCAAACGGCAACGGTACTCTGACCAGACACTGGATCAAAGGTTGTGTCTTCTTACTCGTGAGTTTAACAACCAGGTCGTTAGGGTTTATCCTACAGGTTTTCAACTCTAACCTTATATTTCATAATAATCCATATGATATGCAATTTTCATGGTGCCTTCTACAGCATCCATGTTTAATATAAATTCTGGTTTGATTTGCAGGCTATTATAGCAAAAATATATCCAGCTGAACTGTCCATTACAACTCTTATGTGCTTTCTGGCGACGGTGCAATCAGCTGCGATAGCTTTAGCTTTTGAGCGAAACTCTGCTGCATGGGTCCTCAAGTGGAACATTCAATTATTCAGTGTGGTCTATGCTGTATGTGTCAACAGTTAATTCATTTTAAATATTTCTCTTCACAATGTTTTGAACTTCCATTATGCCCTTGATACTTCTCTATCATGCAGGGAATTGTGCTTTCAGGCCTCGTATACTACCTGCAGACCTGGTGCATTGGCAAGAGAGGGCCGGTCTTTGCATCCATGTTCAATCCTGTTTTGCTCCTAATAGTCCCCATTTTGTCATTTTTCATTTTCTCTGAACGTCTTCATTTGGGAATGTGAGCAAGCAGGAAAACTTCCAGTGAATTTCCCAATTTGCAGGAAATCTTATAGAAAGTATTTATTATATTTAAGGTTACATTGTGCATGACGAATCCTTCAGATTTTTGAATCATAATATTCGCTTACTCGCTTTTATTGCTGTTTTCCCTGCAGTGCCCTAGGAGGGATTTTGGTTGTGGCTGGTCTTTATACACTTCTTTGGGGAAAGAAGAATGACGTGCAGGAAGATATGAGTAAGATCGTGTTGGCGCCTGTAAACTCCATTAATGAATCAGTACCGTCTGCTCCAATGAGATCAGACGAAAATATGAATATATCAGCACTGGCATAGTGTGTTATAATGCAAGGTGCGATATAAATTCATAATATAATACCGTATTTGGCCTTTCAAATAGTAGTAAAGTCAAAGGCAAGAGTTAACCAGCTTGCCATACAGCATTAAATGTTTGGTTAGCTGCATGCTCAGATAACACATCCGGGGGGTGACGAGATAAATAAAAAATAATAACTATGTTATAGAGTTATGGGGCTAACCAAACATTTAATGCTTTATGACAAGCTGCTTAGCTCTTGCCATAAAATCATATATTAGCTATTACAATGTAATTCTCATAAAATCATATATTAGCTATTACAATGTAATTCTCACCATGCATTGCTTTTGTTATCCAACTATAGTTTCAATAATGGCCCTTATTGGCATATTCTGTAACGTACATAAAATCACCATGGCCCCAGTTGCAACCTCTGCCTGCGGTTACCTCTCCACATGTAGCCTTCAATGCATTACTGTTTTTTTTAAATACGTGGTAACCGTCGTTGTCAATACTTTAAAGGTATATTTTAATGTAAACCTCCAATTTTATAAAGGTATATAATAATGTAAATATCACATTTATAATATTTTATTTTAACGTGAACATCTAATTTTATAAAGTATATAATAATGTAAATATCATATTTATAATATTTTATCTGAGTGTAAACATTATATTTATAAAGCTTAATTTAGAGATGAAATGACTTTTTTCATAAACTATTTTTTTCCTTAATTTTAATTAAAATATGGAGATTTTTAAAAACTTGACTTTAAATTGTTTAATCTGCATAATTAGAGTGCTCAAGGATTTTCCAAGGGGCTTAATACATTTATAAATCTTGAAATTGTATTGCCCTATTTTGGTGAATTTCATGGTAAACCTCAATTTTAGTGCAAAACTTAAAATACTTAGGTTGGCTTTACTTATGGATGGTTACACAAAATCTTGTAGACAATGATAATTATGTATATGTATAAGATTAATTTAATTATTTGAAATTTACTTACTTTGCTCTATTAATTATATAAAGTATTATTGAGAATGATAAATGTTATTGTATCTTTTTCATATTTTATTATAGTGACACAATTTGTAGATAATCAACTTTATGCATATATGTAAGATTAATGTTATTATTTGAAAGTTAATCATTTTCCTTGGTTAAAAGTAAAGAGAATATTACCAAGAAGAACTAATGTTAATATATTTTCTTCAATTTTAATATAGTAACACGAATTGTATATGATCAAAATTGTGTGTGTTCATAGATGAATTTAATCATTTTAAATTTACTTATTTTTGGAGCACATGGAGAAAATTCTTTAGACGTTTATTCAATAATTACTTGAGGAATAACTAGTATACAAATAAAGTAACAATGTTGATTTCAGTGCACATTTTAATTTATGTCTTCATTCATTATGAACAAGCATAATGATGTGTTGATTTCATTGTCAATATGTCGATTTCTATTTCAGTTTCTAAAGCATTGTTTTAGGGTACATGCCAATTTCTATTTCTATCCATTATACATATACAAAATCATTGATTTTAGTGTACATGTCAATTTCAATCTCTATTCAATTTCAATTTGGACTTGAATTTGTATATCAATTTTAGTTTCGATTTTTATCTCAATATCAATTTGTATTTTTATTTTTATTCCAAATTATATTCAATTTTGAGTGCACTGATTTTAGTGTATATGTGAACTTTTAGATTGTATACCGTGAAATATCATTATTTTAACATTAACATTTCAATTTATATGTCAATTTTAGTTTCGATTTTAATCTCAATATCCATTTGTATTTTTATTTTTATTTCAAATTATATTCAATTTTGAATACCTTGATTATAGTGTATATGTGAACTTTTAGATTGTATACCTTCAAGTATGAGTATTTTAACATTACAATTTAAAGTGTGAAATTGAGGAGATATTTATACATCAAGGGATTTGATCTTTATCGGCCCATGATAAATCCAAAGTTAAGATAGATAAACATTGATTAAAAATTAGATGCAAAAATTAACTCATTACATCATTTTATAATTTAAAAACATTATTATATTTTCATACCTACTAGAATCATCCTCACAACCTCATTTCAAGTGATAACATGCTTACTGAATAGCAAATAGTTTCTTAATATAATTGGATAGTTATCCAGATATAATGGAAAAGGTCATCTACATTCTTTTTTGGGTTTCACTATTGGTCAAACCATCATGGACAAATGCATTGGATATGATGTGTGATTCCAACACATCAAAGGGGGGTGAAGCTTCTTGATAAAGTGTAAATGAGGATTCCACTATATAATAAGCCTTAACTCCTTTGAGAGAAAGCCAATGAAGGAGAGGTAGAAATTTAGAAAATTCTTTAACTTTAATTTTTCCATAATATTTATAGCCTTTTATAACAATGTCAACTTGAAATATATTCCTAAATAGAGACAAAGACTTTGTTGAGGTCTGTTTTGCCACTTGTCAAAAAAGAGATGCAATTAATGAAACAAATTGAATGATAAAAATTATTAATGAATCTGTGAAAATATAAGCATCTAATCCAATCATCATTATGTTTTTGTTTGGGAGAGGGGGGGAGAGAGGGAGAGAGAGAGTGAATGACAAAAAATTATGAATGAATCTATGAAAATAGAAGTATTCAACCCAATCGTCATAATTTATTTTATTGGTAGAATAAAAATAAAAATGTATGCTCCACACTGGGGTGTTGGATTTTAATAAAAGTTCTTGTAGTGTGTTATGAGAATCTAAATTTTGTATTGTATGCATTTAAAATGGAAATCAATCATAGGGTTTAAAACACCAACTATAGTGCATATTGTGGTAAGTAATTATTCACTAGGGATGTGAATTGGGTCGCTTACTTAGAGTCCATGTTGCTAGAAGGCCTAAGTACCCAGTCCCTACAACACATCACCAACATTGTCAACCTTTTAATATTTAATTATGTTCACCTCTCATAAGACATTTTCACGATCACCAATCTGGCCCTTTCTATATCACCATTTCTCAAGCCTTTCTCTTCCTTAATGTAAGTTCCATAAAAGTTGGAGTGACCATGCACATCCCACACCTATTAGAGATCTCTCACATAAAAATCAAATCTTGGCATCTTCCTTGGCATCCAAAACTATGGTGTTCTATATTTAATAACATTGTGTTCTATATTAAAAGTATTGCTAAACAAATCTTTAGATAATCTATATATATAATATATATAATTATAATTAATTAATTATATAATGTATCATTTTTAAAAGTAATATTGTAGGACAACATCATCTCTGGTAGAGTTCCTCTCAACGTAACATAGATTTTTCTATTTGTATTTAGTCACTAGATGATATTATTATTACGATCTATATAATAAGTAATTTTTCAAAAATTATATATGGCAACATAAATATTTTCACATTTTAATATATTTATAGCATTAGAATGTAAAAATGTATTTCCACATGAAAACACGATTGCATGACTAATTTAGATTTATAAAGTTAAAAATATTTACTACCCTTATGATTTACATAAAAAAGTCATCAAAAAGAGCTTTGGATAGTTGGGCAATTAAGCTGGTTCCACGAATTCCTCGTGATATGAATGACGATGTGTTATAGGTTTGAATATTGATTCATAGTTCATATTGTATTCTAGTCTCAATTATTTACCATATGGTTGTACATGAGCATATATAGTTTTTTCATGAATATTTTTTTAATTTCATGCTAAGTGGGTATTGCATTAGCTTCGTGATATTTTTCATTTTCACCATTATGAAGGGAGTTCACAATTCTCGAGGTAATTTCATAACTCTCAAGGAATTATTCACAATCCCTTATAAAGTTTAAGTTTGTTATTCATGCATATAGATGTCTCATGACATGTCATGCCATTGATTATGGACTTTTCAACATATTTACACATTTGGAGGCATGTGTCACATAATTTGATGGGATATTTATCTTGGAGGATGCACTACATAGTTATTGGAGCTTATATTTAGAACATGTGGACCTTGTTCGACTTCCCATAAGGTGGTTGACATGATTTGATTAGGATACACATTAGATCCCTCCCATAAGACCACTTAAGCTAAGTTTAGGGGGTGAACCCTTCCTCTCATGGAGATAGTTGAGTTTTTTCATATTCCATGGCTTGAGGCATTTAATCATGAATCCACTTACTTGAATTGATCATGATGTCCACTTTGGAGGTTACTTGGAACATTTTATCATTCTCTTTATCGAGATTTCTCATCTTGAGGAAGACATATGATGTTCTAAACCCAAGGTTTAGGGTTCATTACACATTTTTAGGATGGCCTGGCTTTAAGATTAATTATTTTTCAATTGACTGTCTATATTTCCGCCAAGTCAATTCCATTATATATATAATGGTTGCAAGATTCTCAAACTTTGGTGATAATAGAAACTTAAGAAAATTTTGAAAAAGATTATAGATGTTTTCAAAACTATTGCAAGAAAATACTCACCAAGTCATTGGCAACCTGTTTGAGGAACTTCCCGCATCTTTTACTTCAGTATTTTTCTTATTTGGGGAGTTTTTTGTTACTATGTTTCCATGGTGAAAATAATCCGAGCTCTTGAGTCCATATGGCCCATGTTTTCATGCATCTATTAGGACTTGTCATCTTGGAGAGATACAAATATATCGTGGATGAGATCTAAGAGGTTTCTATTTCCTAATTTTAGGAGTTGGCTATGAATATATCTACTTAGAGGTCTCTAGAGGTCAAAAATTGAATTTTTTACTTATATTATTGTCTTTTCTTTGGAGATGTCCCACACTCTTAGGTATATTTTGGTTAGAGGTGTTATCACTCCTCCGGATCTCCAAGGCTGAGGAAGGGTCCAGCTGAGGTAACCACGGACCAATATTTTGACTTGGTAACTAGCCCTACCAAGCGAGAGAGGGTTGTCTCCAAAGAATCACAACCAAGAGGGTAGGATGGATTAGGGTTTTAGGATAGGTATAAAGTGAAGAGGGTTGTTTTATTTTATTTGGTGGGATTATGGTTGGATGAGGGTATTAGGTCAAAGAGGCTGGGTCAAAGAAAATTAGATATGATTGTAGACATTCAAAGGGGTAAGGTAGGCAGGAGGCGTAGCACTTAAAAGGTGATTTGATGAGATGGTTTAAGACTGATAAGGAGTTAGGAAGACCATATGAGATGTATTCTTCCTAAACTGAAGAGAAATGGACAAATTATGATAAATTTCCCAAAACAGAGCATGAGCAAATATGTATTTTGCCTATCAAATTGAAAATTACCATATAACAGACATGAAATGGTTTATGAAATTACAAAACATTCATAAAAATGATAATAAAGAACTAACAATGCTAAACATACATACCACATGTATCTCAAAGAAATAGCTGCAACTGATCTACTAATACTGACCAAAATCTTATACAATAGTGTCTCTGATCACTAGTACAACATCCAACTGAGTCCAACATCGGAAAAGAGTGAAGGAACGAAAGATATAGACACCAAAACAAACTCCTCCGAACCCCAATGGTCAAATCCATGAGAGGAGGAGCAGTTCCACCAAAATATGAACTGATATCCAGAGTGTAGGGTGGCCAAAGTTACTCATCCCTAATTACATTGAAACTAATTCATCTGACTTGATGAAGATTATTAACCTAATGTATTTACCCCTGGGTAATAGTAAAAAACCATAATTACATTTAAAATATCAATTACATCAATAAAAGTTGATTCCCAAGGATGAAAATCAAAACTGGAGAAAACCAGTGAAAAAATCAGGCAATTTGTCATATACACAACGCGAGTGGTCTATGCGCGACACCTTTGGTCTCTGTGCAGTGCCATATTCCAATTGAGTTTTGAAAGGGTTTCTAATGTCCAAATTGAGCTCAGGATAGCTCATTGGAAATCTTATCCTGTCTACTTTCCATAAATTCACTTGGTTCCAAAAAATGATAATATTTAACCCTCCAAAAAGTCAATCTCCCAAGACTTCTTTTGTGCGCAACACCTAGCTGAAAAAGAGGGCAGAAAGGTGATTTTTGAGGTGTTTTGGGCCATTTATGCCCTGTCAAATTCTCCAATTTTTTTGTACCAATAATCGAAATTGTATGTTCATTTCCTTATGAATCCAATGGTGGTCTTTTCTTTCATTTAGAGACCTCTAGAATATGCACAACACCTAGGGAATTGCACATAGGACAATCCAGTTGTGCCAAAAACTGTCCAAGTTGCACAAAAAATCCAAAAAGTGCCTATAATATTGTCAAAATTGGTGTATGAGCTGCTAATGAAGTATTTTAAGCATGGAAAGAGGCCTCAACAAGGATACCCACTTTTCCTTTCTCCTCTTGCACATTTAGGGTTTCAGGCTTTGACTTCAATTCCTTGAGCTTTGACCTTGCTATTTGGTTTCCTCGGCAATAATACTTTGCCATCCTCCTCTATAAGTCATTTTCTCTTTTAGTCTTGTCTAGGTGTTTTTGAAGATAGTTGTTAACCCTCTCGAGCCAATGCTCCCTATTTTCATTTATCATTATGGAAAATTGCTCATTTAAGGTAAGCTCATTGGATAATTCAACTTCTTTCTATTTCTCTAGTTCCAGTGCTCTCTTTAGGCCTTTGGTTCTTGGCCTTTTCCTTGAGATTTGTTCTTCCAACTCATCAGGATCACCATATTTTCCATATGCTTCATTAAGTAAGGCCTTAGCCTTGGTCTCTTCACTTTTGTCTTTGAGAAGGTCCACCTCCATGATTAGTTGTTTTGTCTTCAATTGTTGGTTTTCCTGCTCAAGAAATGAGATGACATATTTAGCTCTATCCAGTTGAGTTTGTAATTGTTTGATTTGGGCCTCTTTTCCTTTGATGATCAAGCTTGTGTTTTCATGATAATCATGTTGGTCCAAGTCAACAAGGTCAAATTCTATTTCTATATCATGTAAGTCCTCATCCTGTGGCCTGATTTCCTCATGAACAATTGTCTTTGTGATCCTTTGCTTGCCCTTTTGTACCTACTTTGCTGATAAATAACGTAGGGCCCCTCCCACAATCTGTGGGGAAAACACTTGCATATGACCTCTCTAATAAGTACATGACAATGTGTGCAAATCTATCCTCTTAGGTTTAATGACCTCAGCTCTACTAGGTGACCCTGTATGATCATACAATGATGATGATGATGGTGAAAGAGGCTGAGATGATGGAGGGATAGATGTAGTGGGCTGAAATGGAGGGGGCATGTCTTCAGCTTGATGATTAGTGGGATGAGATGAAGAAGGCATATCTTCAGCATGTGGATCTTGTGGAGCAGTGAAAATATTATTGGCAATGAAAGTGTCCCATGAGATGTTCAGTTGATTAAGGTGATGGAGGACAATGTTCTTGATCAAAGAGTGATGAATGAGACTGTTCATTTGCTGCTCATACCTTTTTCCTTGAACTATGTATGCCATTTTCTCAATTCTCCTGAACAAATAGTAAGAAATATTGAGCATTCCGACTCTTGTGAAGTGCATGAGAAATCTGATATGGTAGGTGTAGAGTCTAGAAAATTTTCCCTCACAAGTGAAGTACTTCATGATGATTTTCATCATGGGAGCATATGTATCAAGAAGGTAGCTGAAAGGGAAGAATTTATTTCTCTCATTTCTATACTGAGGCTTAAAATATGGCTCATAATACTGATGATCTAGGTTTTGAGCTTTAAACCACATTTCACCCGCATTAGGTATTCCAATAGTAGCAACAATAATGTCTGAGGATATGGTGAAGGTTACCCCAGCAAAGGTCACTTGATTGTCTTCAATATTTGAAATGAACACTCTAGTCAAAACAGGATGGCTTTGGATGCTTTGTACCACCACACAAAAATCAAAACATCCCAAATGCTTAAAGGAAGTGACTGTCATAGGTGAGGCCATTAACTCTCTAGTGTTGGTAGGTTCAAACCTCAAGATTCTTCCTCCTTTGTGTGGTTTTCTTTCTTCTTGGTCTTCTTCCTCTAAAAAATCTTTGTTTTCTTCCTCCATTATGTGTTTTCTTTCCTCTTGCTTGAAACCCTAGGGATTAGGAAATAGGAGTGGGAATTGGGTAGGAAAAATTTAGGGAGTGGAGGAAGGGATTAGGGAATTTAGGGAAGTGATAAGGGAGTGAAATGTGTATGAGATTTAGAATTTTATATTTAATTACAGGTATGTAGTATGGCTGCCTAGGGATTTTGTTGCCTAGGACTTAGGGTTTAAGGGAGAATGCACTTGGGATATGGACTTAGCAACTCGGGGGTAGGGATGGAGTTTATTGTGATGTGGGAAGGGGAGTAGGATCTTAGGAATAGGTTTTTATAGGGGTGTAGGAAAAAGCTAGGGTTTGCAAGGCTATAGAATTCCCAATTTTAGGAAATAAACTTCATAGCATGAACAATGACTTTGAGAGGTGTAAGGAGGGATGAACAAGGTTGTACTTACTTTATAAGAGGCTTAAAAACCATGTAGTGAAGGTTAGGAACCTTTGTTTGCAGTTTGAAAGCTTATGGAAAAAATTTGACTGGCACACAGCGCCCTTAATGCATGCGCAACGCCTTTAGCCTATGTGCAACGCCTTAAGCCCATGCACAGCTCCTTCGGCCCGTGCACATCACCCGCAATTAGTGCACAACACCTGCCTTTGTTTTGATAATTTAAGCCAAAATCGTGAGGAATGGTGCTTTGGGGTTTTCTCAAGCAATGATAGGAGGCAAATGGAGTTGGGTTAGATGATATGAAGGCCTTTATACATGGGAGAAATTGTTCATTAGCTTTAAAAACCCACTTTCTAATGTTTCTCTTCTCCTTTTTGAAATGGTTTCTTATATCCTTTCTGACTTTATTCTTTGCAGGTGGACGGTGTTAGAGTGTTGGCACTCTTCACATTTTATTTTTCCTTGGATGGAGTTGGCACATATATTTCTTAGTTGACAGATGAGGAATAGTAACTTATTACATATAATGAACATAAAATTACATAAATTGGAAAAAATTTACATCTCTGTTTTTTAAATAAAACTACAATCTGAAATAGAACTGATACTTGGAATAAAAATTAGAACTTGGGCAATCATAGCCATATGTTTACCAATCCTCTTTAAATGACAAAAGGATATTATTTTTCTCGCTCTCAT
Organism: Pinus taeda; assembly: GCA_000404065.3. Lineage (NCBI taxonomy): Eukaryota > Viridiplantae > Streptophyta > Pinopsida > Pinales > Pinaceae > Pinus > Pinus taeda. The sequence goes on along the minus strand of APFE031470371.1, from coordinate 106,624 downwards.
ACTTTTTGTTGGTTTTATGCAGTGAAATGGAGTATTATTGGACCTTGAAAGAATGAAACCTAGTGACCTAATGGGACCTTGAATGAGCATACTCCATGTGGACTTGAATGACACAAAACATGATGAAATGAGCCTTTATGGTCAATGTATGCTCAGTAAGACACATGAAGGTGGGCCAACAAATATTGATTTTTGAGAGAGAGTAGGGATTTTGACATAGGGCCATCAGTGAGTAAATTTTTGAATGAGGACCTAGGTGGAATGACAAATATTTCAAAATGGGACCCTAATATGATATAAAAGAGGAGTTTTTATCACTAAAGGTAGTATGCAAATACTGACTCTAACATTGGCCTTATTTGGGGATGGCAACTCCTTGGAGGTGTCAACAACACTGTAGACCAAGTGCCTAACCATGTGGACCAATACGATCAAGAACTTAAAATAAAATGCATGACTAACACTAACAACTCAAATGACATAAACTAACTTGTGAAAAACTAATAACTGACTGAAAAATGACTCAATACTAACTTACTTAACCGGCATAAGTACTTACAAAACTTATCAATGGCAGCATACCATCGAGATTTGAGGGCTTCAAATCCTGATGACAACCACCTGCCTACTAAAGAAATATCTATAATCATGTGAAGTGATCCTTCCAATGTAACCAATCTAGCAGATGACTACTTACTAAAATTATGCTCTCACTTTCCTCAAGCAGGCAGAATGATGTACATGTAGGCAACTCACAATAACAACTGAAACCAAGGCTTATGCTAACAAACAAGACAACATTCATCTTCTCCAATGCTTGCAAAGACTGTCGAAGGGATCTTGAAGATCTTGAAGCATTACCTTGTCTTGAGATCCAACATCAAAAATACAAGTACTCCCTTTATTCTGATCTGAAAGAATAGTTTGTTTGGTTATTTATAGGAAGGCAAAGGGAAGTATAACCTTTTGTTATTTGATTGTTGGTTGTAAATTCCTCGAGCATGAGAAATTATAACTCGATTTCTAGCATACTATCTCTCTCAGGATCATAGTCCTCAAATTCATAGTCTAAATCATCCTTAAACAGAAAACATTCTTCAAGATTATCAAACATGAAAACCCTATCATTTTCATGAAAGAAGACAATATCTGTTAGTTGATCTCCTTGTAGGAAATTGTCATCATAAACAGGTTTACTCACAACAATTTCTTGTATAGTTTCATCGAATATGAACATTGGAAAAGGAGATTGGCTTTCTTCATGCTCATCTATAAATCTAATTTCAAGATTTTCCTCCTTTAATCTTAGATTTTCATTTTCAAAAGTTGAAGTTTCACTAACACCTTCTTGACTATGTGAACACTGCAAACTTGCATTAGCTTGGGCTGTGACATGACATTTCAGGAGTTGATCTATCTCATCTTCAGATAGAGGAGATAGTACTTTTTGTTTTCTTTTGCTAAAAAAGTAATTGTCTTCTTTCCCTCCTAAAGTTTGACAAGGATGTTAAATATCTTCATTAATTTCAGGGAAAGGAGTATATAAATTTTCATCAGAATGTTGATTCATTTCATGTGATTCCTTTTGACTATCAAGATGCAATATTCCTTCATCTTCAAGCAAAGAGGAAGCTACTTTATGCTAACTATGATCTTGTGTATCAAAGTGACTAGATTCTTCAGATTGTTTTTGAAACTCAAAACTGAAATTTCTATCATTTACCATAGAGTCATCCAAAGAATATTTTCACTTACTTGAACAAAGATCTCATCTTGATTTTCATAAAGGGAATGGATTACCTCCTTCTTAAAAAAAAATTTGGTGCGGTAAGTACACTTGAGTCGATAACTTCGTTTTCTTCATTCAAGGTAATGTCAACAACAAAGCTCTCCTTCATGGCATTCGAAGCAAAATACTCTTCATCATCAAAATCTGAATCTAGATCTGGAATATCGAGCTTGACCTTATCACAATCTGAAATTGGAACTTGATTTTCATTCATATCATCTTCTGCTACAGGTAGATCTGAAATAAGACTTTGCCTTCCATCATTTTCAATTGTATAAAGATCTTCAACCTTCTGCAAACTTTCTTGAGGATCTTAACAAGTATCCTCTAAGATTTATTTTTGCTACTGAAATGGATTTTCATATAGGGCTTCTGTGATCTCTTCGTCCATGAATTCATCATCTCCATAAACATTCTCAAGATTTTCAATAAAACTATCAACATGTTTACAACAATTCTGAACTAATGTTAAGGATGGACAAGATTCTTTATACCTTTCAAAGAAAATGGTATGAAAAACCTTTAAACAATAAATACAAGAAAGCTGCAAACTTTCATACCAAGATTGGGCTTCACCTTCCAGAGTGGCCATGAATATCTTCATCAACCAGTCTTCAAGAAAATCAATCTTTAATCTACGCACATGCATGTGAAATCTCACCAGATGAAGAGCAGCATCATAACCTTTCACATCTTTGAACATAGGAAAATTGCTTTCCCAATTTACCTTAGGCATTTTATTTGGGAAACCTGGAATGTGATCTCTTTTCATTGGAACATACCTTCTTGCAACAGATTCCATCTTGAAAATTCTTCAAGCTACTGAACTTAATGTAGTGTTGTTGTTAGGTGAATGGTGCAACCTTCCTATGTGTCCAAATGTTTTTCACCATCAACAATTAGATCTAAATCATTATCGTTCTTTCCTGGGGAAGATAGAGCTTTCAGTCCCCAGCAATAGTTCCAGTATGTTATCACTCCTCTAGATCTCCAAGGATGAGGAAGAGTCTAGCTGAGGTAACCACAGACCAATCTTTTGACTTTGTAGGGCTAGCTACCAAGTCAAAATATTGGTCTGTGGTTACCTCAGCTAGACTCTTCCTCAGCCTTGGAGATCTGGAGGAGTGATAACAGGAGGATTGTATGTATGTCTTAAACACCTCATTATTTTATATACTATTGATTAGTTGGTTGGATGAAATAAATTTTCACTCTCATTCTAAATATAAGGATCTCACATCAGATATTATTCTTTTATTGTAACACAAGTTTAGATAAAATGTATATAAAGAAAATTCCTTTCTCATTTACACTCATGATTTGATTTTTTGAGTTTCAATTAATTGGAGGTTAATCGACATATTCTCTATGATGCAACAGTTTCTTTCTCTATGGATGTTGGCATTAATTCTTGAACCTTCTCTATCCTAATTTTTACTTGGAGCATAAATATTAATTATGAAATCTCAAGTCCATCACACACATAATCCTTTGGGATATTTTTGTCATTGTAAATAATTTATACATAATAGGCAGGTATAGAAAATGAGGAGTCATAACAAAGACAAAGGGTCCCTCATTGAGGGTGAAATCGATATACATCCTCTTTTTATATATTCAACTTTGAGAAATGAAACAAGATATCCGAGCGTGAATTTATTTTCTCATCCTAAAAATGGTATCAAAGCTAGGTCATTTTTAACTCCATGATTTCCTCCCAAGTGAAAAAACACCCCTCAGATATTTCTCTTTACAATGTGTTTCTTCTCCCATTACTGCACAATTTGCCTCTCTTGGCATTATTTCTCTTGACATAAATAGTATTGAGTCCTATCTCAAATTCCCTAGCATTATCATATCATTCCCATTTGATTTTTCTCTTGTTGATGGAATTTCCTTTGCTTTCCTTAATCCATTTTCTCTACATGTAAAATAATTGTGCTAAGCCTTAAACAAACTGATAAATATAGGATTTTTTACATGTCATCTCCCATCCTCTTGTGGATCGATTATTTTATAATCAATGATAATTTGATAAGCCTCTACGTTTTGCACATACTCTTGTTTCCTTCTATCCCACTTGAATAATATTTCCTTTGAAACATCAATCATCATTAAAGGATTTTTCATTCCTTTCTTAGGATCTTAACCTATAATATGTCTATGTTCAAGATTCTAATTTGTGCCAATGAGTGACAAAATATCCACCATTTTTTATTGAACGTTTTGGATGATACAAATTCCAATTTTCTACTTGTCATTATTCACCCCCAATGCTTCAAAAACTATTGGAAAACCATGTAGAGTTGGGGACACCCAACCAAATTATTTATGTTAATCCATGCAAGGCAAATATATGGCCAAATACATTGTGAACATCAGTGTGAATTAAGTCATGTTCAATTCCATTGAATAATTTGGTAATGAACCTTTTGATAGTTCTAAATGATCTAGCCCAACAACATGAAAAATCCCTAGAAAAGAGTCTCAAATAGACTCTTCCTCATCTAGTGTAGGAAAACCCATTCGAATTATGGATTATTATTTTTTTTTTGGCCAACCCACTATATATATTTTTAGAATGTAAGTAAATGAAATCTAAAAATGAAAATGCAAATACTAGTCTAGGGTTACAGAGATACAAGTAGCCAATAGTAAGGAAAGAGTTCATTATATTGCAACTTAAAAGAACCCAAAAATAGCAAACAAAGAATATCTTTTTAGTTGGACTATTAGCTATACTTAGTCTATATTAAACAAAATAAATACATGAAAAAAATTAATATCAATATTATAATAAAACTAGAGAAAATTTCATAATAATTATCTCTATATCAATCCCAAAATTACTTAACATCAAAGCAAGGATATTCTACATGTATATTAGCTAGTAATGATTTCACATCCATGCTAATTGATAAAAACAATGAAGATAATAGAAATAAAGGTAGTTTCCTAATAGAAAATGCATTGTTCATACTACTTTCTTAAATGGTAAAATCAACCAAAAAGTCCATTAGTGGATTAGTATGCATAGGAAAAAATATTTCAACATTCTCATGGCTAACAAGTGGCTTCTCTCATTAAAAAGATGAAATCAATTTGCAATAGAAAATGCAAGGTCAAAGATGACCTCTAGTAGTCAAACCAAAATTTTGAATTCCCTATAGGAGTGAAAACCATCTCCCTTCTAAGTAGGAATCCATTTTTTCTTAACAAAATGGGTAGGATTTTATATTAACATTAAACTGGTTACAAGGCCAGATCCTTTTACAAAGTCAACTGATACCTCTACTACTGAGTTCATACAGGTCCAAAAAAGGCCTTGATTTCTACTACACTTTATATTTACTATATAACTATATTGATATTGTTTGAGGACCTTCCAAATTACTCCTAAAACTAAAACATATTTGCAGTACATAATTCAGAATTTAAATGGTAAATAAGAATTAATTAATTAATTAATTAATCTAGCCTCCACTTGATGTCTCATGATTAGAGTTTAGTCTTGAAATTTCCTCTGCTCCCACCTACATTAGTTATTCTTTAGCAGAATCCTAGTTCCCTCTGCTCCTTAGTTGTTGATGGCTTCTAATGTTCTCAAACAACTATCCATTTTGTCCAATTTTCCATATGGGTTGTCTGTTTTTCTCTATAATAGATCAATATTCTAATTGAGGAGTTGCATCTAGACCTGATTTTCCATGGTCTCCATTTCTCCTTATCAATTGAGAAAAGTTATAATAACTCCATGGTCGTAGAAGTGTAATCCAGCTAGCGGGTAACATCCTCATTCTCCCTAGTGGTCAAGGTATGAATTTCACCCTCCATGTTTTCTCTTGTGCCTTGAACATATTTTTCACCAATAGAATGATGATTCCAATCACAAACTTCAACATTTAGGAGATGGAATTACTAATCTTATATATACTTCCTCCTGGCCTTCCCATTTCCTTCAACTGGCATGGCCACTCATGACCTTTAATTTGATGTCATGCATTATTCAGTGCACTGGCTAGACATTCCATGCTCCATTTAACCATGTGACAATTCTTAACCATCGCCATTAAAGATTTTTTGCTCAAATGGGATTTCCTCACCATGCTAATGGAGAAGATATACTATAGAACACGCCTGCATTTACTATAATTAATGGTAATACAACACTCTTCCTAAGTTTCATGTACTAGAATGAACCTCAGCCAAGTGTTTAAGAAGGCTCGATCCTTGGCATTAAAATGATGTTGTCGTTCTTCAATACATTTATTTTGTGGGATTGTTAAATGAGGACGAGGTCTGACATGAGGTCATCGGGTATCCCACTTACTAATATGGATACTAATTACACTAATTCCAATTGATGAACCATTTCTACTTTCTACTTTCACGGTAAAGGTTTAAAGATCACAATGTTGTGGTCCTTTGCCAACATTCCTTCTTCCAAGGAAACTCCTTTAGTTGCCAACACATCTACTATGGAATTCAAATGCCTCTTGACATGATGAAACTCCACTGAACAAAATTTCTAAATTTTCATTTGTATCCTTTGTAAACTTGGAGATTGAGTATTGGTGGAGTTATCTTTGAGTTTAACCTTTTTTTGAGTTATGATCATGGAGTCCCTAAAGACCATTGAGTCTCGAATGTTCCTCAAAATGGCCAAATCTAACCCCTGCCACAATGCCAATGATTTCTCTTGGTTGTTGGTAGCACTCCCCAAGCCCCAAGCATATTGAATCTCTATTTTTTCATCAGAGCGATAGATAACCCCTCCCGCTCCTACCTCCCCCAAGTAGGAATCCCATTTTTATAATAAGTCATGGGTTCCTTTTTAATTCCTATGTCCATTTCATGGTTATAATATTCTCCTGTTCTTAGATTTTGTATTCAACCATTTGTAAAAGAAAAAATTCCCTTAAACCAAGAATGACCAAGATTAGATTAGCTCTTTTAAGAACTAAACACTAGACATTTGGATACAATAACCATACCATATTATTTCCTTCACTCAAAGCTTTCCAAAAATCAAATTCTTCCCTAATTTTCCTTCCCGAAACTCAATTTCTACCCTGTGAAACTTTTAGGAGAAGACATCCATTCAATTTTTTCAGGTGATATTGGGTTGTTGAGTTGTAGATTAAAGTGTTTATACCGCAATGGGAATTCATTCTAAATAGTGTTATATCTCAAACCTCCCAATGTAGCTTATGTGTGAATCTGCAATAATATGGAACCCTATGCATATAATTACCTTTTAGGTTCCTATCCCTCATGTTAGCATATATAGGATATAAATTTATATCATGGAACCAATCTTAAACAAAAAATGAAAACTCAAATCCAAGAAACTTAATATAATATGGTCTGGATTTCTGAATATCGGAGCCAATTCTCTAGTAGGTGGAAATTCTCCAAAGTAATGCATGAACCAAGCCTTGAAAATATTTGTTGGTGTGTGTCCACCTTCATAAGAAAATAAAACTTCAAACACTTCCTACATCTTTAGAAGCTTGAAGGTTTGCATGATACCTCATGTCTCAAACATCAATTACACAATTGAAAATATTTTAAATTGATGCATTCATGAATTCAAGAATGAGAAAATGTGAGTTTTCACTTCCTACATCTTCAAAAGCTTGAAGGTTTGCATGATACCTCATCTATCAAACATCAATTACACAATTGAAAATATTTTAAATTGATGCATTCATGAATTGGAGAATAAGAAAATGTAAGCTTTACCTAGCTAGTCAAGTTGAAGCTACAACGCTAAGAAATATATCCCTCATAGTTCTTTTAACATGAATGATTCTCACTCTATTTCTTATTCATCTCATGTTAGGAAAGAGCTACATAATTTCCTAGCACATTGTTTAGAAAGGTTTTTCTTTTCTAAGTGAGATCCAATCTTTTTTGGCCACTAATATCTTCAAGGAAAATGTATTGACAATGAAATTTAACTTCTAAAGTAAAAGTACCACACATTGCAATGTGATTTCTTGGGCATCACAACCCATCTTCTACAAAATGAGGAATATTCGTTACTATTATTTATGGAATTACCAAAATAAAAGCATCCCTAGTTTCCAACAACTCCACAATAATCAAAACTAGAATTATAATAAGCATATTGTAATGAGAGAGACCCATCAAAACATTAAGAGATTGGGAACCATCAAAATTCAAGCCAGCAAGTGGCATAGTAGATGCATGGGATGTTCATTGTGATTGTCAGACATCTCAAAATAGCTATGAAAACATTATTGATTTTTCATAAGATATTTTATTTATCAGTTGCATTTCTCTCTAGCAATTCCATCTCTAATAATCTTTGCAACAATCAAAATATTTCATTAGTAAACAATTATACTATCTATCAATTGAACCTAGCAACCTCTCAATGTGCTCATAGTAAAGGACAAAATGGAAAAATATTTTATAGAGATAATATGATCACCACCAAGGAACATAGATTTTGGCAAGAGATTAAAATTACATTCTAAGTCTCAGCCATTGCATGTTTAGCAACTTGAATCCATTAATGATGATGGAAAACATTCTTTTTTTCACTGGGATATCTCCATTATGAGCATATTATAACTTGATAGTGCATTATGTCAACTCCCTTGCTTCGTCTTAGGGAAATTTAACACACTCCTAATGTTATTGGTTAGCACATGATTAGCTAGCATCCCATATCAAATCCCTACCTATGTTTTTTTGAATTAAGCATGGCTTGTTTTTAGTTACATCCTTTTATCTTTTCTCCAATTAAATGACAAGTTTATTAGACCCATGGGATTTGAGGCTTTCCCTTCTCACATTTTTGGGATGAAGACTTGTTTTCCAATTAGCTTAGCACCTTATTAAATGAGGATGATAATAGGAAACTTTCCAATTAAAGTCGGAGGAAATGGTACATACACCAAGTAGACACTAGTATAAGGAAATTAGTAGTTGAAGGAGTTAAGCTCAATAGGTAGAGGCACATACTATGTTTCTATTCATGGCGGGTTCAAATCTTGGAGATATGCTCTACTTGGTGAAAAATGTGAAAAAAATCATATAAGTGAGTTCTATTGGGTAGTCTCATAATCGTTTGGCTATATATATATAAGTTAGTAGATTATAATAATATTAAAATATAATTAAATAAAAATGTGATATTTAATTAGAGTTAACAATTACTTTGATAATTCCCACAGGGTGTAGAGCATACAACAATAGGGTGTTATATTAAGCCACTCCTTGGTGGAAAGGTCACTAGTTTGAAACCCCATGAGCAACAAATCTAGCCATGGTAAGGGTTGTTGTGGCCCAAATTGGGTGTGATCCCTGAGTGATTTTGGTGGCTTAGATGTCCATGATGCACGGCTACTCAAGCCACAAGTTAGACGATAATCATTTCAAGACTCACTTTACCTAGTCAAATATAAAAAAAATCAATTACTTTAATTATAAAATAATATAATAAAAAATATAACGACCTCATTAAACTAATCCATTGTCTAACTTAAAAGTGATCTTAAAATTACATAATTATTATTATTATTTAGAACGCATACATATATTTAATATAAGGTATATTTTATTATATTGATATCTCATCTTATTTTTAAATTAAATGTTTTTTTTTTTTTTTTCACTGGAAAATTCCGTAACTTTCATTATGATTGAAAATTACATATTGATAATGCTATGCGCATATGCTTGAGGTCACTGTTATAACAGTGTGCCTGTTAGCTTCAAAATAATAGGTTCAGTTCTGATTCAGATGTTCCACGCAGGGTCATCTTTCACTTTGCAATGATTTTATCTGTTTACAAAAAAGCCTTTTGGCTCTCTTAACTGTTCAATATATATTTAAGTATTTCATAAATACTGTTATCGATATGTTCAAAAATTTATCAGATAGTTATTGGTTTGGTGCATGCTGATATCTCGGATCTATGTATGGGCGATGGTAGTATTTGTACTCCTGCTGTCCTTGTACCTCTGTGATCTCCCATACTCCTCTGTCCATCATCATGGCCTCCTTGGATAATCTGTCAACACTCTCATTATGTTCCCTGTAGATGTGTGAACATGAGATGTTGTTAAATGCTGCTTTGAATTCGAGAATCTCATTCAATATAATGCTGAGTGTGTGGATGTGACAAATTGTAATGTTGTTAAACCAATTTATGATGGTTTTTGAATCCCCGAATATGTTAATGCAAGTGATATGATGGCTCATAGCAAAATGTAGTAAGTGGCGGAGGGTAATAAGCTCTGTAAAGTTGTTCGTTCCCGCGCCCAGGCCTGCTTTAATGTTGTAATAATGTTGTTCAGTTTTGTAGATGATGAAACCGCCCCCATAGCTCTGTTGGTTTGCGGCTCCGTCAAAGAATGCCCACGGGGTGGTATGATCGATATGGGGAGGCGGGTGAGTGTGGCATACATGCGGTGGTGGGGGTTCTAGCAGTTCATTATATGCAGCAATGATACCAGCCTCCATCAATTTCCTGTAAACAGGGCGGTCTTGAAAAATGATTCGATTTCTAGCCTTCCATATGTGCCAGATTACTATGGCAGGGAGGCTTGTCATCTTTGATCCCTTGTGCCGTGTTGCCCAGTCTGACCATGCCTCAGTGAGATTTGGACCCGCCCAGTTTCCATTAAAGGGGATGGTGTTTTTGATGGCAGACCACAGTTCTAGTGATGCCCTGCATTGTAGGAGCAGGTGTTCTATAGATTCTGATGTTGTTTTGCATATCGCGCACCAGGTTGGGCCATGATGAGCTCTGCACAATAGATTTTCTCCGGTGGGCACCTTGTTTCTAAGAACACACCAGAAGAAGAGCTTGGATCTCGGGGATGCTGTGAGCTTCCAGATGCTGTGCCACCAATCCAATATTACTTCTGGCTTTTTGTGACTAATAAGGAGAGTGTATCCTGCCTTTGGGTGTAATAACCGCTTTCAGATTGGCTCCAAATTAGTTCGTCCTGTCCCTCAATGATTCTGATGTGTGATTCCATCAGGGCCTCCCTGAAGGTCCTCCATGACTGATGCCATCGGGGAGGGAGGTTTAATTGGTGTGCAGTCCTCCAAGCATGATGGAAAATATCAGAGGATTCCCTGTCAGCTATCTGAGCAATTACTTTGATGTTTCGGGCAAGTAAATAGTCGACTAGGTCTTGTGGCAGGGTGTGTCTACCTCCGCTTCTAGCCCATGGGTCAATGCCAATCCTAGCCTGTGTCCCGTCCCTAATCTTCCAGGCCAATTTATCTCTGATCATGGGCATTGAATGTAGTATGGCTTTCCAAATTGAAGATGCCCCAGTTCTGTTCCAATTTGGGAGCCTAATCCAGTCCATTGTGCCAAGGGACTAGATGTATTTATGATAAGAGAGGCGGGTCCATAAATTTTGGCTAGTTATCAGTGCCCAGCTCATCTTGGCTGCCAATGCTTGAGCAAATAGTGGGAGGTCTTTTAGCCCCCATCCTCCCCACTTCTTTGGGAGTGTGATCTTTTTCCAACCTATCCACGCAAATATCCGTTTGTCTTGACTTCCAGCCCAGAGATATCTGTTACAGATTTGCTGGAGATGTGCCAGAGTGTGTCTAGGAATCCATGCAAGAGCCATCTAGAATACCGGGGTGGCCTCCAGCACAGATTTGATGAGTATTAGTCTGCCAGCTCTGGATAGGTATCTATGGCTCCAGCATGAGAGCCGTTTTTCTAATTTGGATACCAGCCAAATCCAATTAGCAATCCTTTGGCAGGTGGGTTTTAACCAGAAGCCTAGGTATTTAAGACCCCTGTCCAATGGATGAATGCTGTACGGGAAGGCCTGAAGGGCATGTTGTGCTTCATTCACTGAGGTGCGGGTCAGTGATATGGTAGATTTCACTCTGTTTACCTACATCCTCGAGGCTTGAGAGAAAAGCTTAAGAATGCGAGAGAAAGTCAATGAGTCTCTAATGCTACCATCCAATAGAATGAGTACATCATCCATGAACAACAGGTGTGTGAGGTAACATTCTTCTGTGATCTTGAGACCTTTGAGGGACCCTTCCCTTGTGGCGGAGATGATTAGGCGGCTCAGACCTTCCATGACCAAAAGAAATAGCAGAGGTGAAAGGGGGCAGCCCTGCCGGAGTCCCCTTTCAGAGTGAAAGTAATGGGAGGCTGACCCATTGATCAGGATGCTGAATGTAGGAGAGGTGATACATGCCATTATCCAATTGATGAATGGGAGTGGGAATCCCAGATGAATGAGGAGCATCTTGATGTACAGCCAGTTGACCCGGTCAAAGGCTTTAGAGAGATCAATTTTCAGGAGAATGCTCTTGAGGTGTTTGGTTCAGATGGAGTGCAGGGCTTCCTGGGCAGACCCAATAGCTTCATGAATCTACCTGTCCTCAAGGAAAGAAAATTGTTGGGGAGCAATGTGGGTGGATAGAATGGGCTTGAGCCGGTTAGGAATTATCTTTGATATGATCTTGTAGAGAACGTTACAGAGAGAGATGGGGTGGAAATCATCAAATAATGATGGGGAGTCCAACTTGGGGATGAGGGCAATGAATGTAGAGTTTATAGCGTGATATAAACATCCAGATGTCTTGCATTCCTCAATCACACTAATCAGGTCCTGACCCATCTGTTCGAAGAAAGCAAGATAAAATTCAATAGTCCAGCTGTCAGGTCCAGGGCTCTTGTCCTTTTTGAACCATTTGAGAGTGTTTTCCAGCTCTTCCATTGTAACCGGGTTCATGAGTCCAGCCGAGTCTTCCTCATTCACAAATCTCGGAAAATGTGAGGCCACTTCTATGATGTCCACCAGGTTTGCCCCAAGAGGGTTTTTGAATAGGCTTCGAAAGTGTGAATTACCCAGCCATGAGAGTTTATTGAAAGTATCTGCCAGGCCCCCCTCTGGTTGGGGCAGGTTCCAAATAGTGTTGGCCACTTTCCTTCCTTTTGCGTAGTTGTGGAAGAATCTCGAGTTTTCATCCCCTGCTTTTAACCAAATAGCTCTGCTACATAGCCTGAGAGATTCCTCTTTTTGTCTAAGTAATGTGGACCTCTGATTTTCAAGTTCTATCAGGCGGGTCTTGTCCACTGCCGAGCTGAAACCAAGGTTTCTCTCATCAAGCAGGGAGCTTAGTTCCTCTTCAACAGATGTGAGCTGGGCTGTATCCTTTTTGTTCTTCTCCTTGTCCCAATTTATGACGATATGCTTTAGCTCCGTGAGATTCTTGTAGAACCCCTTGGCCAGAGATGCCTCCCTATTGATGGGGTGAGTCTTCCAGAACTCAGTGACCAATTTAATGAATTTTTGGTCTTGGAGCCATATATGATTAAATTTGAAAGGTGCCTTTGGTTTGGGCTGTGGCCCAAGGATCTCCAGATATATGGGGGAGTGGTCTGATAAGCCCCTGGTTCCAACCCATTGTTTGAAGTGGTGAAGTTCCCGTATCAGGGGACCCTTTAGGAGGAATCTGTCAAGTCTGCGAGCCAGTGCAGCATCACCCACCCTCCTGTTCCTCCATGTAGGCATGGGTTTTTGCATGGGGATGTCCACGAAGTCAGCCTGTTCTAGTGCATTCCTCATAAAATCAGTGATGGAGTACACTTGTGCCATGGTGCCCCATGATTCACGGTATCCCAACGAAAAATTAGATCACCTCCCAGGATGGTATGGCCCGCGGTCAGTAGGGTTAGGTTTAGCAGACGACTCCAGAATGGCTCTCTCAGTTGGCAAGGCCCATATACATTCACAATCCGAAATGCTAATCCCAGTTCTGCAGCAAAAATGTCCACCCCTATGAATCCTTGGCCACCCCAGGATGAATCAATTCTGATGGTCCTAGGGTTGAATCCAAGAGCCAGACCCCCTGATTGACCCGAGGCATCCGAGGCCAAGAACCTCCAACGTGGAGCCAGTGTATTCAAGCATTGTGAGATGTTTTCTGCCGAACCCAGAGTCTCTTGTAGGAGGATGATGTCGGGTTGCTTAGTCTCAAAGAGTCTCCGGATAGCTACTTTTTTGGGTTCACTAGCCAAACCCCTGCAGTTAAATGATAAGCACTTCATGGAGGGCCACTCCGTGGGGTAGAGGCTGCTCTAAGGACCCCGTCAATGGTGGACTGCCGGCCAGATGCGACCTCTGCACCGGCCCTCCAAATGGCTTTAGTGAGATTAGATTTTCTACCTCTAGAGGCCAGGGGTCCCATACTCAGGGGGACAATGCCCAGGCCCCCATTGGTGCCCGGAAGCTGAGGACAAGGTCGAAGGGAGTATGGGTGAGATGATGACCGCGAGGAGGTTGACATAGATGATGAGAAGGGGATTTGAGGGACGGACGGAGGAGCGGTAGAGTCACATAGGGGGGGAGATGATGGCGGGCAATGAGCCATACTGCAAGGTGCAGATGATGACGTATATACAGATGTGCTATCAAAAGATAAAGAGGAAGGGATGAGACCAGTACCCGAGGTCTGCGTGGCTGCTGCGGCTGCCCTTGCTCTAGTCATGGGTGGTGATGACGGTCTCGGCCCCTTCCGCCCCAACTTCGCCAGCGAGTCCTGTGCAGGTGCCGCTCCCTGTGCTGTGCGAATTATGATCGGGGATGCCTCTCGGGTGGCCGAGGGCGAGATCTTGGGGGACTCCTCAGGACTCTTGTTTAGTGGACAATCCTTTGCTAAGTGCCCCACTTGATGACAATGGTAGCAGCGAAATGGAACTCCTTCGTAATCGAGTAACTGAATCCTACTGTATTTCCCCCATTGTAGAGTGATATTCTTCTCTAACCCTTCCCCTGTGTCCAGGTGAACTAGGACACGAGCTAGGGTTCTCTGCTTGGATTCTATGTACGAACGATCATGGTCCAGATACGTGCCCAGTGCATTTCCAATTTTTATGAGTGCCTCCTCGCTCCAATATTGTAGAGGGAGTCCAGGTAATCGAACCCACAGAGGGCCAGCCCCGATTTGTTCTCACTCTGGGTCAAAAAGGGGGCTCCATCTCTTGAGCGGGACTGGTGCAGTTTCTATGTGCCAATATTTTGCCAAAACTAAATCAATGTAGTCCTCTTTTGTGAAATGTAGGGAGAACCACCCACGAGGTAGTACATGTACCTCCGGGAGATCCTTGAGCAGGCCCCCCCAGATCTCCTCCACCCATTTGGTTAGTCGGCTTACCGAGTAGGCGCGTCCCCTCACATGTTCAACCAAAACCGATCGGGCCATGAGCACTGCTTCCCTGAAATCCGCTGGATCGCCAAATGGGACCGTGATCTCTTTGTCTGTCGCCTTTATGCACCTTGATTTCCTTTTCTTCGATCGGGGAGCAGAGGGGTGGTCTATGAAGGGGTTTGTAGTACCTTCGGAGGGGATGGGCTTAACGGGTTTGACGTTAACAGCCGGTGTATTGAAACATCCGGAGGGCCGGATCCCTGAGGGGGGAAGGGTATGTGGTGCTGTGGCCTGAGAAATTACTATCGGGGGCAGTTGATCTGGGGGAATATATGCTTGGTCGAAAGACAGAACCTGTGGAGAAAGCGAAGCCAGGAGCCGCTCCATGCCGGGAGATAGCGGGGGGGCTTTAAATCCGGGAGGGAAAACCGAGATGTTTCAGGGGGAGGACGATTAGGGTTCGAGCTAGGGTTTGTGATCACGGGCGAGGGAACCGGGGAGCTGAGGGCCGGGACGGATTGTGAGGCTGTGACCGAGGCGGAAAAGTAGGGAATATCGAAAATGATGCAGTCTGCTAACGGATCCGCGGAGTAATCCACGAGCTCCTCCATGTGCCCTCCATTTTGGTAACAGTTGCGCGGTGAATGGCTAAGGAAAACGGTGACAGAAAGCTCCGTAAGGCCGGTAGGGAGAGGGATGGTGACCGGTGACCACGGCCAAACTGCAGTTTTCAGCAAGAGTAGGAGCCTATCCTAGGCCCACACGATCCTGCGGCTCCTGTAGCACCCGAAATATCTTCATCCTCCATTTTAAATATAATGTTATATATTAATGAAATTTTAGTATAATATAACCCAATCAAAATTTTCATATTTAAAAATTAAAATAATAATTTTAATTTTTCCAACAAAATAATGATAAAAAATAATTTTTAATAAAACATTAAAAATAAATTAAAACCACTGCAACTTCAGCACAAACAATTACAATATTTCTACCTGTGGCTAGTGCTACTACGGTTTGTAGTATACCTGTGGAAATCATTTCAAAATGCTAATAAAATAATTAGTACCTATATTCTTAAAAAATCATTTGAGAAAATATATTCTTTATCATGTCATATGGCATGACTAGACACTGGAAAAAAGTTAATAGCCACTCCTATTCCTTTTAGAATACCACTAGTGTGTACATTGTTAGTGTCAGAATACCAAACATGGAGTGACGGGCAGATTCAATCTCTAATGATCATTTGCAGAGGTTCATGATGTAACTCCATGAAAGGCACCAGCAATATTTCATCTGGCATGGTCTGAAGACATGTTTTTTTAAATGAACAACAAGATATCCATGTCTCTTACTCCCTCATTTCAGTGAAATTTAACTAGTCAGCATGCTGTTGGATACCGCGTTCTTTATAAAATACTAGGTATATATGATAATGAGGGAATAATGCTTTGTTTTGCATCATCCAGTAAGGTTTGGCTTTGTTTAAAGACCAGGCAGCTATAATCCTTTGAAAATTTGAATTCATCGGCGATGGGAAATTACACACCTCAAGTAGTAATGCTTGTTGTTCAGTTTGCTAACGCTTCCTTCATTATTATTTCGAAAGCCGCGCTTAACGATGGCCTGAGCCACATTTTTGGTTGTTTATAGGCATGAAATTGCTACTCTCTTCTCAAGTCCTTCCGTTTACTTTTTACGGTAATGGTCATAATCACTTCAAAATGCAATATTCTATGATGTGACAACCCTAATAGAGGCAATCATGTAAATATTTTTATAAATGGATTGAGTAAATGGGATACGGATTTCAGACAGAGGGAGACTGTTTGTGTGGGATGGTGTAATTTCTTTAATCTAAAAAAAGAATTGAATTGTTTGTTGGGACAACCATTGAAGAATGGTTGTTGTATGTTTTAATGGACTGGTCCCTGAATTTAATAGAATTGCAAGAAAGATACACAAGGCCATGCTCCTTTGATAAAAAAGTAGGCAAGAAGAAGACACCGAAATCAATGCAAGGATGAGAGCATTGTTGAAGGGGAAGGCTGCAACACATGAGAGGAAGAGGACTATTGATTGGACGTAACAGTCAATAAAGAGGGAGGTTGTAGTGAGCAAAGTGGCAATAAAGAGGGAGGTTGTAGTGAGCAAAGTGGCACACTTGTCATTGGCTGATAAGATTTTATTAGGAGAGTCATTGTTAGAAAGGTTACGAGGAGGAGGAGAATAGCAAGGGGGCAAGCTCAAGCATCACTCGAGGCGGAAGAATGTTGAGAGAAGGCAGTGGACAAATAGAGCACCTTGGGTTTGCAAGAGAGGTCGAGTAGGAAATCACTTCTAGGTGGGGAAGAAATTACCTCTCTAGTCCCCATTGGCAAGATGGTGGAGATGGTGATTCTCAAAAAATCCCTAAGGGTTGAGGTGGAGGAATTATTCCCTTCCTATAGGATTTATGGATGGCTTCATTTTTGTATGTTTGATTTTTCTATGGCTCTGGAATCCCCAAGTTGGGTGGAACCACTACGTTAAGTTATGAAGGGTGGACAGGACGAGTCTCTAGATTCCCTATGTACATGGTTGCTTACAACTTAGTTAGAGGGTGGAGGTGGAAGGATCTCCGGAATCCCTGGAAAAATGAAGTTTGTGTTTAACCCTTGAGCAAAAGACCCCTCAATCCTTGGGATCCCACTTGGGAGTGGTAGCTGCATCTATCTATGATTGGGTGGAGAGGCATTGTCCAAGACTCACTTGCCTAAACATTTCCAAAATAAGTGTTCTTATGTATTTTCAATGGTAGAATCTATATATAGATATATAGTTTGCACTTTTTAATTGAAATGGTGTATATCTCGGATCGGGATGAGGAACATGACAGGTGAGGATGGCAGGAGTGATCATTATAAGGGAAGGACTGCCAGATGTGACCATAGGAGTGAAGCCGCCCTTCCAACAAATACAATGAGTAATCGGCCAGCACAAGTTTCAAGGAACCGGAGTGGGGAAGGTGGATTGAAGATGATTAGAAATAGTAGCAGCGGTGATGGCAGAACGAGAAGGGTGGCGAAGAAACATTATATGAAGGTGGCAGAGGGTAAAGGAAAGGGTATTGCAGACGGGCTGAAAGAGGAGCTGAATGTAGCGCAGCTAGGCGGAACCATCAGAGGGGTCTGCGTTCTCGAGTATGTGCATCTTGCGTTCTTTGTCTTCTTATTATATATCACTATAGGTAGAATGGATAGGTTTCATGACTGCGAAGACCCTAATGATGAAAAGTGCCTGAGGGAGCTTGGTCGTCCCTCTGTAATACACTGTGAGGGTCATTTGGATTTGTCCTAGGTTGGGAATTATGAGGAAAAGGCAAATTGCAGCCGAGAGCACAGCCTGAGGAATAATGTGGAAAACCAAGGAGAGAAATCCACGGTAAGAATAGAGGGGTGGCCTAGTAGCGGAGACTCAAAGATTATACCCTTAGCCCACCATCTGATCCGCATGACAGAGGGCCTAATTCACCTTTTGTACCCGGACAATGTATATCAATGTCAGAGTCAGAAAAATGAAGGGGATTACAGTAGGAGCAGAGGAACAACCAAAACGAAATTGGTAAGCAAAGACGACGAGAAAAACCTCAAAAAACTGACACCTGTGATTAATGATTGTTTACAGGAGAGGGTAGGAGAAAGGATGGCGTGACCGAGGCGTGGAAGAGGACGTGGAGGCAGAGGCCGCCCTAGGCGAGGAAACCTAGAAGGCAAGCCAATGGAAGCCCAAGCAATCAGTGCAAAGGGAGAAGGTCCACCCAAATAGTGGTTCAATAGGCGGCTCGAGCTTACCAAGAAGGAACAGACGAGGATATATGCCGTATCATCCAAAAATTGGAATCCAGTGTGCTGGAAGAACAGTCGGAATCGGAGGCAGAAGAATGGGCAGAAATGATTAGCGATCCAGGAAATACAAGGGGAAGGATGACAATGTACAGGCAGCCTTTGCATATTTACTGGGTCCTAAAATGCCTCGTGGCAAAGGCCTTGGAACAGGTAGCAAAGGAAATGGAGGAAATTGCCAATGGGATGCCAAACTTGCAAAAGGAAATGAAAAATTTCCAGGTCATTATGAGCAAACAGAACAATAAACTGGAAGCGATGTCTCAGCTATTGTCCCAGATGGTAGGCGCGCACCCGAGCTAGGAGGAACAAATGGATATCCCCATGGATATGGACCAACACACTGGAATCAGAAAGGAATGATTTTCTTGAGGCTCTGTTGTTGGTTTTTTTATCTTATCCTTTTTACAGTTTTATGCAAAATAGTAGCTTAATTGGTAGTTTCAGTTGTATAGTGCATATAGCCAGTATGGAAAGACTTGTCAAATTTTTCTTTTGGAATGCTTACAGCAAACCCAGGTGGCCAACAGACCTGGTTTCCCTTCGGGGCAGGTTGAGGCCACCAAAACGATGTATCTGGTCTCCTTTTTTTTCATAAATAGAAAAGAATGGTACTACCTCCACTTACAAAAAAAAATAAAAAAATTTGAAATGGTGTATATAAATGTATTGAATCTTGTTTATGTATTGAACATGGTTTATGTTCTTATTGTTTACTTGAATGGCTAACATCCCACTGCTACTATCTTAAAGGCAATGGAATAGCATGTAATGACATGGGTCATTAATGCAATGGTAATTGGTATGGAAGTTCTTTTGTTAGAGTATTATGATTATGATGACTTCAAGCCCTTATAATATTGCTTATGTGACTGTGTGGGAGTGTTGAGGACTTCTTGCCCTCTAGTATTCGTTGTTTACAATAAGACATCCTCCAAGTACTTATTAGTAGGTACCCTTGTTTTGGGTTTGTAATTATGTCATATTATGAATTCTTTGGTCTAAATAAATAATATATGTTTGTGTTGTGGAAGGCATGCTCTCATGAGCTTGAATGTTTTGATTTCATGCTTTATGCTTCTCGTCAAGTTACATCTCTCCTTGTATGCATAAATGTTGAATATCTTAGGGCTAGGAGCCATATTCTATATTTTGTCTCGATACTTGGATGGAATGGTAACTCCATGCTTGAGTGAATGGTCATACCCATGGTGCTCAGCCTAATTGGTACTATTCATATGCTGGTTACTTTTGTTAACAAGTTTCCTAGAAGCCCTTTGTAGGTTGTTTCTTACTTGTCCATTAAGTAGAAGGACATTTACATAGGTGTATATGTATACACCTATGTGGTTGCAGTATGCATTGGTTAGTACTGTGATAAGCAGTGTGAGTGTTGGAGGCTCTTCAGGGGTCACCAAGTCTGTAGAAAAGGGTATGTGACAACCATATACGTAGCACATGCCTCAAATTCCCATCCATAAGAATGAAATTCTTATGGGCTCTTAATATTATCACTCATGTATTTTTTCCCATGGTTTATGCCTATGATTGGCCTTAGAAGGAGAGATTACTAATTATTTCGAGAGCATTAATCTCCTTGCAGCCTTTTTGGCACTATATGTTGTCTACTAACTCTTATAAGTTTCTAGTGCTTACTATTTTTTAAGAGAGGCCTTTGAATCTTGGGGCTGAAATTGGTCTATCTCCTGTATGGCATGGAATATTTAAGGGACAGTTGAACTATGAGGAACTAAGTCTATAAGTTCCTAGCCTAAATGGAAAAGCCTTTGTTCGGTCTTTCTCATCATAGTCACTGCCATGGTTGGACTCTAGCGCAAGTCCAAATTTCAATGCCCATAGTTGGACTCTAATGCATGTCCAAATACTCGTAGAACCACAATTATCGAGCCATGTGTGAGTGATTTTGTAAAGAACGCATGACCCAGAGTAGGAAAAATTCTTTATGAGGACCATTAGATCCAAGAGGGAGTGTATCTCTCATAGCCTGGGTTCTGAGAAGAACTATCTCAGTCGAGCTTTGGACAAAGTCTTGTTGTGAGTGATCTCTATGTGGACATAGACGTGAGGCTCAACCTTGTAATATTATTTATAGACCTTATTCGATTGGCCTGACAAAGTCATGTCATGGAAGTGGCTAAATGGATGACCCAATTACATCTTATTCAATCTGCTCTCCTGGATGCTGGAATGTCCCAGAGGTATTGCCATTGAAATACCATGAAGGATAAGCGAAAAATTTGCCTTTATATGCAACTTTGTTGTTTACTAACACTTTGTGACCATACATATGACAAAATCCTTATGAGCAATGACGAGGTTGAGGTTCATCCTATGGATCTATTGAGTGAGTTGAGGTTGGGGCCGACTTCCCCTAACCCTTAAATTGATGAGTGAGTGGTAGTCAAGGTTTGGCCTAGCATAGTGGATCAATGGCTATAATGGAGATGGAGTCGACCTCCAAATAAGAGTCATGGTTGGGTCCAGTGTAATTATTTATATACATATGAAGTTGGGCTTTGGTCTAATCCACTTGAATCTGTGTTTGTTACCAGAGTATCAAATCAACCTCTAAATATACACTAAGCTTTTGGCTCGTAAATTGAGGTTTTTCCATGGTAAGGATTCTGACAAAATACGTGGACTCTCTATATATATGAATATGATTGTGAATTAGTGCATAGCACAATTTTGTGGAACCCACCCATGAATGGGTCAGTCGTTAATATTGTACTGCCAAGTGGTGATAGAAAGCTGACTAGGATGACCATGTGAGGACCACGTGGCAAGATGATGACGAGGCATCATCATATGACTAAAATTTCAAAGGTCATAACTCTCAATCCAAATATTGGATTGGGGTAAAATTTTGTCAATGGAGTCATCTTAATAGGGTGAATACAAAAAAAATATTTATCTCATTTCTCTAACTATACAAGGGAGATTGGATTAGCAAGTGAACACTTTTCACCACGATTAAGGTCGGTGGTTGTTGGCGGGTGGCATTAGAGCATCCAAGTTCAACACTTGGATTGGATGGGCTATATCATAGAAAAGTAATAGAGAAGGCCTCATAATGATTTTTAAAAAATTCACAAAACAAACCTTTAGGTGTTAAAATTTGACCTGTACATTATTCCTAGTAATTAGCTAATTTCTATTACTTGTGTACTAATATAGATTGTGGTTTCAATCAGCCTTCCATAATAGCTCTGCAAAAGTAGGATCATGGGCATAATCTCTCGTTTTGTATTATATTATTCTGTGTCTAACAATTGTGTGTGATTGACATCACATCACAAGAAGCAAAAGACAGTGAAATAAATAGGAATGAGGACCGGAATGGTGGAGTATAGTTAAGGTTAGTCATAACATGGAAATGAAGAGGTCATGACAAATGAAGAAGAAATATCATTTGGCCAAGGGGTAGGGAAAAGCTCTCCTGATTGGATAGACACTCTGAGGAGCCTAAGGTCTGAGGTCAGAAAGGTTGCTGAGAGCTCAAGCTAAGATAAATGTGGTCATTTTGAAGCCTCTCATATTTATAGAAGAAGAGGAAACATGAGTTTGAAACTAGCCATAGAGACAAGAGAAGTCATCAGAAGTCAGAATAGAAAACAAATGGGGTAAATGGTAGTAGGTATAAGAAGAGGCATAGGTGAGAAAGTGAAAATATTGTACGGCGAAAGGTGCCATTGAGTACCCCAGAAGGGAGGACTAGCACTTATGTGCATCATTCTTGTAGGTATTCTAGCTCTACTTCAAGGAAGAACCATCATCACTCTCATCATCATCATTATCGGAGAAGGAGGGAAAATGGTTATATGCATGAGGAATTTAAGAAATCCAAGTCGTCCACATTTGATGGAGACATGAAGAAATGTAAAGATGTGGAAGCTTGTATACTTGCCATGAAGAAAATTTTTAGAATCCATGGTTATTCTAAAAACATGAAAGCAAGTATTTCCACCTAGGGAAAAGCATACATATGGTGGGAATATTTGAAGAATTTCATAGGTATCATGGAAGAGGAGTTAACTTGGAAAGAATTTGAGAATATTTTCAAAAATCAATATTTGTTTGAGTAATACTATGACAACAAAACAAAAGAGTTCTATGAACTCAAGATGGGGCACATGATGGATGACGA
This sequence comes from Pinus taeda, assembly GCA_000404065.3. Lineage (NCBI taxonomy): Eukaryota > Viridiplantae > Streptophyta > Pinopsida > Pinales > Pinaceae > Pinus > Pinus taeda. The sequence goes on along the minus strand of APFE031470371.1, from coordinate 83,597 downwards.
ATGTGTCACTAAGTTCCTGAAGTTGCTGAGATATGTACCATATCTTAAGGATGAGAAGGCCAAAATATAAATATTCATAAGTAGATTTCTTATGGAATTCAGAGATAGAATTGAATTGTTGGAACCTTAGACATTAAATGGTGTCATCAAGAAATTAAAACACTGCTATGAGAAAGCAAAATGGATACCATAAATTAAAAGTGATTTGAAGGCAAGGAACATGATTGGAATTAAAAAGAAATGGCCCAAGATATTTGCAGATAATAAGGAGAGCAAGCGACAAGCCACCATAAATCAATTTCAACATAGAATAAGCTCTATTGTTAAAGGAAATATGTAATATCCAGCAGTAGAACCATGAAGAGATAAAACGAAGGAGAAATTAAAGTGTTGGATGTGTAGTGAGAACCACCAGAAAAGAGACTTCCCACATTGAATAAATCTAGGGCAAAAGATTTATAGTGCCCACGAAGCTCACACAGTGGGTGATGTAGCTTAGAGCTTGCCCGTAATCTATGCAGTCATGGACAATCGCTAGGTAGACCACCAGACATCCATCATTGAGATGGAAAGTAAGTTATGTAAACAAGTTGTTTCCATTTTCATTGATCCCTATTCTCATTACAGCTATGTCAGTCCAGAGCTCATGGAAAAGTGCAAATTGACTAAAGAATTGCACACACAGACAATGGCTAGTTCAATTGGCAACATGAACAAAGAGAAAAATTAATCATTGCGTGAAATCGTGTGCATTTGTGCTTAGTGACATGCCCACAATAGTGCAATTAAATTTACTTCCATTAGGTGTGTACAACATATTATTCGGAATGGGTTGGTTTTATATACATATGACAAAGATCAATTGTTTTGAAAAATAATTCGAATGTTTGGATGATGATGGGGAAAGAAGAATTTTACAATGCAAGCGAAAGCCAATTTCAATGAGGTTGATCACAACAATGTAGGCTAAACGTAGTTGCCAAAAGGGATGTAAATTATTTTTTATGAAAATATCTAGCAATAAGGACAATGTTGGGAGAGAAGAAATGAAATGCTAAAGAAATAGCTCGTGTTGTAGCAATATGAGTACTTGTAGACATGCCTATTTTACCTCCTCATAGGGAAGTCGATTTCTCTATTGAATTGGTGCTTGTAGCGGCATCATCATCCAAGGAACCATACCGGATGAGCACGCATGAGCTGGTTGAGTTAAAACTGCAACTGAAGGAAATGCTTGATAAAGGTTACATATGGCTAATTGTGTCGAGCTCCTGTGTTATTTTTGAAGAAGGATGGGACACTCTAACTTTGTATTGATTACAGGAAATTAAATAAAGTAACCATTAAGAACTGGTATTTGTTGCCACATATTTGTTGACCTATTTGATCATCTAAGGGGAGTAGCAATGTTCTCCAAGATTGATTTAAGGTATGGTATCACTAGGTGCGTATAAAAGAAGAACATATCCATAACACTACTTTTAGGATGAGATATGGGCACTACGAGTTTGTGGTGGTACCATTTGGCCTTATAAATACCCTAATCACTGTCATGTGTCTAATGAATAGTGTGTGGGATCCTTATTTGGATAAATTTGTCCTTTTTTTGTGAATGACATATTGGTGTACTCAAACACTAAAGAAGAGCATGAAAATCACTTGGTTGTAGTATTACAATTGCTGAGAGAACATAAGATTTATTTGAAGCTTAACAAATGTCAATCTTAATAGTCATAAATACATTATTTGGAGAACAATATCTCCAAGGAAGGGATATCAAGTTATCTAGAAAAGATAAAGGCCACAATGGAGTGCGCAATGCCAAATAATGTGAATGGTGTCAGATCATTCATGGGATTAACATGTTACTACAGCAGATTCAATAGGAACTTCTCCAAGATAGGTCATACTATCATGTCCTTGTAAATAAAAGGAAATAAATTCAAATGGACAGGAGAATGTGTAGTAAGCTTTGAATATTTGAAGCAGTTGCTCATTGTCGCACTAGTATTAAGGATTGTAGATCTCGACAATGATTTTGTGGTATGCACATATGCCTACAAGAAATGGCTTGGCTGAGTCTTGATGTAGGAAGGATAGGTAATTTTCTATGAGTCAAGGAAATTGAATGAGAATGAGGTAAATTACATGACTCATGATCTAGAGTTAGCGGCCATCATTCATGCATCAAAGATATGGAGGGATTACCTCATTGGAAATAAATTCACATTTATGATAGACCATAGTGGACTCAAGTATTTTTTTGTAAACTCAAGTTGAATGTAAGACAGGTTAGGTGGTTAGCCATACTTAGCATGTTTTACTTTGAGATCAAGGACTTGAAAGGAAAAGTGAATAGGGTTGATGATGCACTTAGCGGAAGTATTCAATTGAATCACCTAGTAGCCATAAGCTCTTACGAAGTGGACCTAGTAGAAAGGATAAAAAATCTAGGACAACATGTGAAAAGTGACAACAAATGAAAGAATATTTGGAACAAGATGGTGAGGATGAGGAATATCATATCATACTTGATGACCTAATTATATTCAAGAACGGAATCTATGTGCATAGTAATGATGAATTGAAGAGGCTCATAATGAGAGAGTTCCATTTCAAGCCATATTCAGGCCATCTGAGGTACCAAAAGACTCTCACAACCATAAAAAAAATTAATATTGGCCAAATTTGAAGAAAGAAGTGGTTGATTTTGTTTCTAAAAGCATAAAATTCCATCAAGTGAAAGTTGAATGTAAAAATGAAGCAAGTGTATTGCAACCCATTCCCATTTTGGAATTGAAGTGGGAGGTGATATCCACGTTTTTCATTAGAAGCTTACCGAGAACTTCTAGGAAGCATAATGTAATCATGGTCGTGATTGACAAGTTAAGAAAGGTGGCTCATTTTATGGTGGTCAAATCCACCAATTCAGCTATTGAGGTAGCTCAAATGTTCATAAAGGAGACGTGAGGTTTCATGGAGTTCCCAAGAAAATCATCTTAGAAAGAGATGTTAATTTCACTTCAAGGTTTTCGAAGGAACTATTTGTAGGTTTGGGGACAAAATTGGCATTCAGTACAACCTATCATCCATAAATAGATGGAAAAACAGAGATGAAAAATATAATCCTCTATGATATGTTGAGGATGTATGTGATGCATGATCCCAAGAAGTGGGAAGAGTATTCCACTTATAGAATTCACATACAACAATGGTATTAAGAATCCATAAATATGAGCCCATTTGAGGCACTGTATAGGTGGAGTTGTAATACTCCTATCAGTTGGGGTGATTAAGTGAATAGGTTCTTGATTGGACCTGATATGCTCAAGGAGATGGAGCATCAAATTCAGCTCATCAAGAAGAATTCAAAGGTGGCACGAGACAAGTAGAAAAGTTATGCACACTAGAATAGGGTACATAAAGAATTCCAAGTTGAGGAATATGCTTATTTGTGGATTAAACCTAAGAAAATTTCCTTAAATATTGGCCCGTCACATGCCAAGCTAGCACCATGATATTGTGGACCTCTTGATATCCTTGAAAGGATTGGACCGATAGCTTTTAGGTTGGCCTTACCTCCATCAGTAAAATTCCATGATGTTTTACTTGTTTCTTTGCTGAAAATATATGTACATGGTTATAATCATGTGATTAATTGGTTTATGCTACATCCGGAACCAAAGGGAGAGATCCATCCAAATTTGCTATGCATCCAAGATTGAAGGAGAATCACAATATGAAATCAAGTGATATAGCAAGTCAAAGTGCATTGGAGACACTTTGGGCCCATAGAAGCCACTTAGAAAATGACTCACTGAATGAGGGTAGCATATCCCTTTTTTTTGCTAGTTGAAGGAAATATGTACATAAATTGTAAATATTGTATATTGATATGAATATAAAGCTCCATGAATAGTATGTATTTGTTTTAAACATGTCTTTGTGTTTTATAAAAACAAAGAATGTCGAGGACAATGTTTCCCGGGAGGGGTTTGTGAAAACCCCAATAGATGCACCCGTGTATGCAATGTAGATATTTTTATAAATGGGCTAATTATTGGGACGCATATTCTAGAGATTGGGGAGGTTTATTCCCCTGGGATGGTGTAACTTCCTTAAGGAAAGAAAAAAAAATTGAATTGTTGGGACAACCATTGAATATTGGTTGTTGTATGTCTTAATGGACTAGTTCTTGAATTTAATAGAACTGCAAGAAAGGTACACAAATCCATGCTCCTTTGAAGAAAATGTAGGAAAGAAGAGGACCCCAAAATAAATGCAGGGACAAGAGAAATGTTTAAGGGGAATTCTAGAACATGTGGGAGGAAGTGGACCATTAATTGGATGTAACAAATTGTAAAGAGGGAGGTTGTAGTGAGAAACAGGGAACACTTGTCATTGGCTGACAATATTTTGCTGATAGAGTCATTGTTGGAACGTTACACGAGGAGAAGGTGGAGAATAGCAAGGGGGAAAGCTTGAGAAATGGGGAGGGAGGACAGAGAATACTAAGAGAATGAAGAGGAGAAATAGAACACCTTGAGTTTGCAAGAGAATTTTGGGAGGAAATCACTTCTAGGTGAGGAATAAATTTCCTCAGAAGTCCCTATTAGATAGGGGGTGGAGATGGTGATTCTCAAAAAATACATAAGGGCTAGGGTGGAGGAATTAGTCTCAAGAATAATCCTTGAGAATTTCTGGATGGATTCCTTGCTATATGTTTGATTTTCATGTCGCTCCAGAGTCCCCAAGTTGGGTGGAACCACGACATTAAGTTCCGAAGGGTGATATGGCAAGTATCTAGATTCCCTGTGTATATGATTGCTTACATCTTAGTTGGAGGGTGGAGGTAGAAGGATCTATATAATCCCTGGAGCAGTTGAATTTTGTGTTCAAACTCTTGAGAAAAAGAACCCTCAGTCCCTGGAATCCAACTTAGGGTGGTAGCTGCTAGTGAGAACTAGTTACAACTATCTATGGTTGGGTGGATAGTCACTGTCCCAAACTCAGTTGCCCAAAAGTTTCCAAGATAAGTGTTCTTATGTAATTTAAATGTTATGTATATTATGTATATATTATAATAATATATTTATATTATTATATATATTTATATATATATATATATTTCTGAACTAAAATGGTGAACCTAGTTTATGTGTCGAACATGGTTTGTGTTCTTACTGTTTACATGAATGAATAACATATTGTTGTTATTGGCTTAAACACAATGGAATAGAATGTAGTGACATGGGTCATGAATGCAATAGTGATTGGTATGTAAGTTCTTTTGTTATAGTACTATGGTTATGGTGACTTCAAGCCCTTATAATGTTGCTTATGTAATTGTGTGGAAGTGTTGAGGACTTCTTCCCCTCTAGTCTTCATTGTTTACATTAATGCATGCTCCAAGTCCTTATTGGTAGATACCCTAGTTTTGGGTTTGTAATTATATCATATTATGAATTTTCTAGTGTAAATAAATAGTATACACATGTGTTGTGTAAGGCACATGCTCATGAGCTTGAATGGTTTGATTTTAGGCTTTGCAATTCCTATAAAGTTACATCTACGCCTATATGCACTAATGTTGAATCTCTTAGGGCTATGAGCCACATTTTGAATGTTGTCTCAGTACTGGGATGACATGGTAACTCCTTGCTTGAATGGCTAGTCAAATCCATGGATCCCATCCTGATTGGTACTCCATTAGTGGGTATTCACATGTTAGTTAATTTTGTTAACAATTTTTCTGGAAACCCTTAGCAAGTTGTTGCCTCCTTATCCATTAACCATAAGGACATTTGCATAGGTGTATATGTATCCACCTGTGTGGTTGTAGTATGCATTAGGCAGTACTGTGATCCACAATGTGAGATTTGGAGGTTATTCAGGGATCACCAAGTCTATAGAAAATAGTGCATGACAACCATATGTGTAGCCCATGCCTAGAATTCCCATCCACAAGAATGAAATTCATATGGGCTCTTAATATTATCACTCATGTATTTATGCCCATGGTTTATGCCTGTGATTGGACTTAGAAGGAGGGATTACTAATGATTTAGAGAGTCTTGATCTCCTTGCAACCTTTCTGGCACTATAACTTGTGTGTTGAATCTTACAAGCATGTGGTGCTTATTTTTTTCTAGAGAGGCCTTTGAATCTCATGGATGAGACTGATCTATCTATGGTATGGCATGGAAGATTCAAGGGACCACCGAACTCTAAAGTCCAAATTCAGTAATTCTCTGGCTTGAATAGACAAGCCTATATTCGGTTTTTCTCATCACATTCATTGCAGACTTGAAGGGGGTAACCTTGTTGAAATATCTGGAGAGATAGCACTAAAACACGCACATAAAATTTCATTAGCCATGGTTGGACTCTAGCGCAAGTCTAGATACTCATAGAACCACTAGGTTCGAGCCAAGTGTGATTTGTTTTGTAAAGAACACATGATGCAGAGTGGGAGAAATTCTTTATGAGGAACACCAGATCCAAGAGGGAGTGTGTATCTCATAGCCCAAGTTCTAAGAAAAATTATCTCAGTCAAGCTTTGGATGAAGTCTTGTTGTGAGTGATCTCTCTATGGACATAAGTATGAGGTTCAACCTTGCAATATTAATTGTAGACCTTATATGGTCGGTCTGACAGAATCATGATGTGGAAGTGGTTGAACGAATGACCCTATTACACCTTAATTAAACTTATCTAGCAGAAGCTAGAATATACCAAAGGTCTTGTCCCAAGAGGACCATGAAGGATTATATACGGATAGGTTGGGAAGGTGCCTTTATATGAAACTTAGATTTTCACTAATTATTTTTCCTCTAGCCCTCGTGACTACATGTATGACCGAGTCCTTATGAGCAAGGGAAGGGTTGGGATTAATCCTATGGATATATTGAGCGATTTGAGGTCAGGGCCTACCCCCTCAACTTGATGAGTGAGTGGTAGTCGGGGTTAGACCCAGTGCAGTAGATCAATGGTTTTAATGGATATGGATCCAACCTCCAACTTGCAGATGGGGTTGGGTCCAGTGCCATTATCTTATATAGTATGAAGTTTGGGTTAGGCTTATTGCACTTGAATTTTTGTTTTGTATTGGAATATAAAGCTAACCTCTGATTATAAGCTAAGTTTTTGGCTCATAAATCGAGGTTTTCCATGATAAGGCTTATGGCAGAATATAGTATATATATATATATATATATATATATAATATATATGATCGTGAATTAGTGCATAGCACAAGATTGTGGAGTCCACCCATGAATGGGTTGGTAGCTAATATTGTACTTCCAAGTGATAGCAAAAAGCTGACTAGGATGACCACATGAGCACCACGTGACAAGACAATGATGAGGCATCATCGAATGCCTAGAAATTTGAAGGGTTAGAACTCTCAATCCAGAGATCGAATTAGGGTAAAAATTTATATCACCATAATCATCTTAATAGGACAAATACAATGGTGGTTGTTATTTATAGTCTTATAGATAATATATATGTGTGTGTGTGTCCCATTTCTCTAACTGTACAAGGGAGGTCAGATTAACAAGTGAACACTTTTCACCGAGGCTAAGGTAGGGCTCTATAATCGAGTATCTTCAACATAGTTTTAAGTTTTCTCAAAAAATATTGGGTGTATTCATGTCGGCCAAATTATACAATATGAATTCTAATATGATTTTTTGGTTATAGCTTTGAATGAAGGAGGAGAAAAATCACATTTGGTAGGATTTTCACTCTTTCTTGGATAGAAACTACATTCTAATGAGTTTTTCTGATTTTCCTTATACCCACTATTTTTTAAATTATTCGACAACTCTTCTTCAAGTCCGAGTGATGAAATCCACTATCTATATCTACATTCTATTGTCACACAATTCATCTTTCTTCAATTTTCAACGATTCTTTTTTAGCTTATTTTATGTTATAATTATGAATTCTATGGAATATGAGTGTAACTCTCTTTATAGATTTTGGCATATTTCAGAAATCAGATGTACAACTAAATTAAGTAATTGACATAGTTTTAGACTTTCCTCCTAACTATAAGATCTTCAAAATATTCCATAATCTTTAATCAAGACAAAAAAAATACCCTTTTACGAAACCTTGCTCCATCATTTTCGAATATGATCATGGTCAATCTAATTTTTCCCGTTGTCGTTTTGAAGGAGACATATTTCATGTTTTACATCTTTTGCAGGATTATTGATTGGAGAACAGCAATTAGCTAAAACTTCTATTATACATGCCTAAATTATATGTCTGCTACCCTGGCAAGAATTTTTAGCTATGCGTTACCTACAATGACTTTCGTAATTCTGGTTTCGTAATTTTATGCTATGTATTAAACTTTTAATAAATAATAAAAAAGTTATATTTAAAAGAAATAAATTTTTTAATTTAAGATAATTTTACAATAATAAAAGTATATTAATAATATGCGTTTAATAATTAGTAATGTTTGTTATTATTTTGAGGTTTGATATTAGGGTTTGCTAGCGTCAAGTTTGTGGGTTTGTAGGAATTTTTGAGTGGTTTAACTGGGGCAAAGGGTGATTTTGCAAGATGGAAGAGCCTATTTTGTCATAAATTACATAGAGCTTTAGTCACTAGAGGATATTTGTCATTGAATTTGAATTTAAACAACAAATGACTCTTTAAGCCCAATCACCTAGGAGTTTGGGAAGAGTTTTATGTGAATCAAAAGGGGGTTTTTTTGGTAGTGTATCGATATTATGGTTTGGAGTATGGTGGTTATGGGTTTCATGCTAGTGTTTTCTCCTCAAATTATTTGTTTATTCCTCCCCTATTAACAGTTAGTGGTGGTTTGGAGTTTGTGTGGGCATCATGCGAAAACATTTAGGTCCCCCCTTCTTGTGAGGGGTTTACTCCTTCATTTTCTTGGATAGAACTAGAGGGGTTTTAGGCATATGGCTTTGTAAACATTATGACCTATTCATTGGGAGAGGGTTTCTTTCTAACCTCTTATGTGGGGGTTGGATTTCAATCTATGGGGTTGGTCTTTAAGGTGAAGAGGGCATCAGAGGGTTTTCTGTTAATTTTGAGCAAGTTGAAGCATTTTCATATAGAAGGGGCTGGTGGAAAACCCCAGGTTGTGCCTGAAGTTAGTGAAAATCAAGTGAATCGAGTTGGGGAAAAGAGGTCCCACATTCTCTAGTAAAAATGTTTCCTAGTTTTTTCCCCAAGCTAAAGAAGGATAGGGTCCTTAAAAGTGCCAAAGTCGCAACTACATACCGACTCAGTTTTGGGGTTGACATCAAAATGGATCACACGGAGACATTGGTGGATAGGTCTCCAGTTGGTCAATCCAGGGGACATAAATTCAGCGTTGGTACCTTGCATGAATGGCTCAATGTCAATATATACCCTGTGGTTCAACCCCCCTAGATATTATTTTATTGGAAAAAGAATGGATTCAAATAAACTTTGGATCCTATGAGGAGGTTGAAAGTATTGCTAGATCGATATCATTTATTGATTCAACTCCTTTTGCATTAAAATTCTAGAATCTGCTCTTTGACACAAGTTGGGAGTGACTTGATGTGGATCCCATTTGGGTTAGGCTACCTAGCCTACCCTCCAACATGTGGAACAAAATTAGCTTTAAGGACCTTGGGAACTACCTAGGGGTTTTTTTAAAAGTAGATTATTGCTTTAAGAAAACTAAGGACATGCCAATGATGAGTATTTTGGTGAGTTTAGATCTATGTAATTTCCTATACAAGATGTTCAACCTTGGAAAAGGTGTGGAAAGGATTTAGGTGCTTGACTATGAAGGGATCTTGGTCAAGTGTAAACAATGCCATAAATATGGGGATACAATTTGATTTTGTAATCTCCCCTTCAAAATAGGTTTATCATAGGGAGGGGCTAAGAAGAAGATGAAGGTTTCTTCAAAGGTTGATATGGGAGCTTGCTCGAAGGACAGGGAATTGACTTTGTTGGAGAACAGAAAAATATGGAGGGCTTAACTGACATAGACATGTTGGAAGTAGGGCTACAAAAAAGTGACTCAACTATTGGCATTGGGTTTCCTCCTTAGGCTGATGGTCGGATGTCCTCCCTAGTAGCACTTTCTATAGGGTTGCTCGCAAATGACTCTATGGTTGGTGAAAGTGTTCCTCCTCAAGCTATTGGTGGTACGTCCTCCATGGCCGCACTTTCTCCAGGGAATGTAACTGTGAGGCCGACTGGCTTTCTAGGGAAGTCCTTCAACTAGCTCTGGGGTTATGATCAATTAAAGAAAGGATGAACATTGATCACTTCTACTTCTACCACCATCTTTTTATGAACAATCCTGATGCACTAATTTAATTTCTAGTTCCATGATAGTTATATATACTTTTGGAAAATTTATGTTTGTTAGATCATTTTTTTACTTTACTACAAGCCTTACTCGTTGATTACTATGTAAATTTTGTTAGGTTGTATGTTGTAGCAATTATTTTTTTAGGGTCTTTATGTTGACCTATGTGGTTCATTTTATATTAGATGATATTGTATTGATGGATTTTGCTATCACATGTATTTCCATAGACAAGATTTGGGCAGATCCTTCTTGAATACACACATTGATATGTATATACAACATAATTTTGTTTGTTATATAAATAAAGTTACAGTTTTTTTCCTTGGAAAAAAAATTATTTATTGTTCCTAAAAAATTACTAAATCTACCTTATAATTACAATTTAGAAATTGTAGCATACTAAAATAAATTAATTAAAAATTAATTTAAAATATTATTTAATTATATAAATTAATCAAAAATTTATATTTGATTATTATTTAATCAAAATTTACCATTTAATTTATTAATTTTGTTATAAGATATAAAGCCGAATTTTTTTCCATTTCTTATATTCTTATTTTTTAAGTACATATAAGCATTTTTATAGATTTATGTTTGTTTTATATATTATTTTTACAAAAAAATATGTTGCAGTCTAACTTATGGATGAAATGTTTTTTTTTCGCTGGAATCCGATGGTACAATTTCAAGCAAGATTGTGATTTTATGCTTTTCAAAATACATTTTTAAATGTATAAATAGATTCATCACCCTCAGAAATCTCTAGGGCACTCCTATTATACAAATTAAGCAACTTAAACTCAATTTTTAAATTCTCGATTGAATTTTAATTAAAAAAGTACCCTTAAAAAGGTCATTTCTCTATTAATTAGACTATATATATATTCATTTTATTTATTTCTAAGTTTATATAAATAATTTTATAAACTTCACATTATTCAAGGAAAGGAGAACATAACTAATGTGAAAGGATAACCTAGTGACAATAGGATTCTTAGTAGCATAAGGTATTCTAGTATGTGTCATTGCCAAGATTAATTAAGTTTGTTTTTAGTGTGATGTGTTTTATTTCTGCCGATAATTCCATTCACCTCCCTCTTTAGTAGCAAGGGTGGAATTATTAAAGGATGGGTAAAGAAGTTCCATTTCTTCTAGTTGCTATAAGAACCTTCATGTATTGATCCATTTATAAGAAGGTTTTATACCAACGAGAAAATTTAAGGATAATATTTTTTATAAAGGAGCGTATATTACCACAAGGTTCTTTTCAAATACTTGTTCAAAGTTTGGCATTGTAACTAGGGACAAGTATCAAGAAACAATATAAGAGCAAAGGATCTATGAGAAACTTCTACAAGAGGAGGATCTAGAAGCTTTTTTTAGTTGCCCTTGTAAGCACTCACATGAGAACAAAGAGTCATGGACAATGTTTAAAGAAGCACAAACATTGGAGCTAGAGATTGAAAAATTTCTTTCATACGTGTCACCAGATCCTGTTACATTCTTGAGTATTATATTTATTGAAGTCGTAGAAGAACTTTGTTTTATAATAAAGAAAAATGTGCAAACTATTACTAGTGAGAAAAAGATTCAATGAGACAATGGCTACATTGAATCTTGGTTCCACACCATTGTCAACAATAGTACGACTCCAGTCTTTATCATTGATTGCACCATTCCCATTAAAGCAACTATTTTCTCATATCATAGTAGTCATTGAGGTAAATTTTTCAAATTTGGATATGAGTACACTTGGATATAAACCGATGCATTAGAAGTATTCTTATAATTGAGAAAAGAGATATTATTTTCCAATTAGAGTAGTAGAAGGTAGAGAAATAAATAAATAATAAAGATAATAAAGATAAAAATAAGTTAAGCCGTGAAAATTAGGATACTAGCATAGTTAGACCACGGGCCTTCACTGGGGGGAGCAATACCATACCACATGGTTTCATATTAGGGGATATATATTGAAGAGAAAATGGCATAATATATTGGGGGATGTAATGGTGGTAAAGGGTTTTTATATTGGCAGGTATAAAAAATAGAGTTCAAATTTAATGAAAAATTATAAACTGGTATAAAAAATGTTAATGAAAAAATGGATACCTACTATACCTAGTGGGAGTACGGTTTTTTTTAAATAGGAAGGTGTGTTGGGTTTGTATTGGTAGGGTCTAAATAATTTGATTTTTAGGGTTATTTTCCAATGTGTACTCAAATTAAAGGTATTGTTTAATATGCCATGAACGCACGTGATAGGACAGAGGTTCATTGAGTGAAACCCCTATGAGTTAGACATGAATTTTTCTTGAAAACCAGGTATCTAGTTGGAAATTTTCACAATAAAATTATGCAAAATGTTGTTGGTTCAATATTTCATTTATAATTCTTCTAATTATTATGTTTAATGCTTGAGTTGGATGATGTAGGATTCCTTGAGGCCCTCATTCCATCAAGATTTGTCCCATTAACCTTAGCACCATATCTAGAATCAATATTAGAGATATTTTATGGTACCTTGGGGCTTGCATACATTACTGGTAGGCCTCCTAGCTGTCAAAAATGGAAATTCATTGATGTCCCCTGGTTGAAATAGTATGCAAGTGACTAGACTACAACACATATATTGTACTTGTTAGAGAGCATCATGGCACTTTGATATTAATTTTTATTAATGGTGAGTTGTCACAAATTGGTTAATGATATTCATTGATGTTTAGCAATCCAACAAATTATTTCCATGTTTAACACCAAAATAGTTATTCACATGCATAGAGTTGTATAAAAATTTGGATATGGATGAATATTGTATGGTTCCATGTCAGTAATAGTAGGTTGTAGCTTCTCCAAAATTTTCAAATAAAAAGGGAGTGTTAATTGTTAAGTTAAACAAGGAAGTTTGTTTCAAAAATAGAGTTCTTCATTCCTATAGCAGATGTTTTTGTTAGTAGCTTTCAAATTATTCAGTAAACTTTCTTGTTACATAGTGTGAAATAATCCATTTTTATTATTCTCTTCCATTATAGTTTATCAATCACCATATTAGCGCAATTCTTTTTATTTGAAATCCAACATAAACAATTATCATCATCCTTGATCTTTCTTAGTGGTAGAATATTAGCTTCCTTTGGTGTACTACATAATTTCCTAGGGTTCAATATTATCTTCCTTTTTTACGTTCTTCAAATTCCAAGATAAATGGCTCTATGAGTTCCAACCAAGTAACATAAGGTAATGTCAAGGTTTAAAACTCGTTATTTTATTGAAAATATGGGAAAATTATAAAAACTATCATGAAATTTTGTATATGTCCTTACATGATTGTGATCATTATTCTATGCTTTCCATTTGATTATATGGATAAAATATCATTATCCCTTCACAGATATATATTTATATAATATATATATATATATTTATATATATCATCCCCTTCCTTTTTACCTTTATATATTATCATCACCATAATCATTACCATCAATCCCTTGCCTTACTATTATTACCATCAACTTGAGATTTTCATGAATGACATGTTTTCAAACTCAAACTACACATTCAACCTTGAAAATGTTCCCTCAACATTCTATGCACCTATCTCACTAATAGTGTTAAACCAAGAAATGAAGTCTTTCGATAAAGCTCATGACACTAATAATTGGCACCATGTGTAAACAGAGGGTGGTAAGGAAAGAACCCTATGAAGGGGTATCCAAAGTTCAACGCATGCAAGATTTTTTTTGGGTAGATGGGTGGTATCTTTCTTCAATAAATTATAAGGGTGCAACAACCAAATAACCTGAGATTTTGTGGAATATTTCAAATGGAAAGGTTGCCCGGGTTGGTGGCCTGGTTATCAAAATCTCTAAAGAATCAATGGCTCAAGTCACTAAATTTCCTCAATCGAGTGAATGGTAGTTCAAGAATAATTAAAAGGAAGGGAAGGAAAATAAAAAGGTTAGAACAAGAAATCAAAAAATTTGTAAGTCTTGGATGACTATGTCAAAAGAAAAATTGAAATCCTGAAAATCTAGAGCACTAGGTTATAAGGGGAGAAGAAGCAACCGACATAGGTTATTTAAGCAAGGAATTAGTATTAGGAAGTCGTGATTGGCTTTCCACCAATATTGCATGAAGATATGTAATATCTCAAGTGTGGGGGGGAATGTGAAGAATTTATTTTAAGTCTTTTCCACTACGAGAAGTGCTAATTTTGACCCTTTCCACTCCCTATTTTAACCTTATTATGATCCATTTTCATCAAAACCACTCATGCTTACAAGGATAAGGATCATAACAAGATCATGAGGTATAATAATTTCAAATTAATGATTTCCCTTTTTTTTAATGAATTATTGGTTATATTTTTTTGTTGCTAATGTGGGTGCCATATCTTGTAACCTTGATTCAAATCTAGTAACCCAAATCATTGTTTGGAATATATACTCACATTTAGGGAAAAACCATCACATGAATTTTGATTCTAGGTGACCTAAGATGGTTTGATGTTGGTTAGATCACCACCAAGTTAGATGAGGAAGGAACTACCTAAAATGCATTGAAGCACGCTCCATAGTGACTACAATAGTAACCAACATGAGGAATATAAAGACTCATATGTATGGTATGACTCTTAGGCAAGTTAAAGCCCAAATATAAGGTACTGAAGCAAACAAGTGCCATGTTCAAGGGTGATGCAATTGATGCTACCATTTTGAATGATAGAATGATCAAAGCAATTTCCCTCCCCTCTCTTTTTATTAGCTGGTATCTCCTTCATAGTTTAATGAGCATGAAAGAGAAGACAAGTAAGGTCAACAATATCTTTTTTGTTTAGATTTAATGGGACCAAAGAAGAGATAAAAGGATACCTCATACGGTGTCTTCTTCATGGTTTAATGAGATCGAAGAATAGATAGTAGTATGCTTAATACAAGGTGTCCCTTTCATAAGGTTTTAAAGATCATAAAAGGGAGATAGATGAATGTTGGGTACTCTTTAGAGTTTAATGAGCATGAGAAGGATATAAATGAATATCATACTAGATAAATGAGTGGTAAATAGGGTACCAACTTGCTCCGAGTTAATCGAATATCCCTAAGGAAAGTGCAATAGAGAGGCTAGCAAAAGAGAATATCTCATTACAACGGTCTCTTTAGGAAACATATGAACACCAAGTGAAAGCTACTAGTAGGGATGAGGGAAATGTGATTGCAATGATGGCAAATTATGCCAAGGCATATCAACATGCAAATGAATGACGCAATTCATATTAGCAATGAAAAGGTAAAAATGTTGTTAGAATCCTTCTAGGGTATAGAAAAAATATGATAGAGAAGAGAAAATCGAGCTAAGGTTCAGAGTCATGGCCGGTCAAAAGGAGGGATTCCAAGTCTCTATAAAGACATAGCATGGACACCAACATAGAAATTGAATGTTAACCTACAACATATGTGTTAAGGAAGAGACGGTCGTACAAGTTATGACACATAAATATATACAAGTTAACGTTGCAACTTGATAGGATCATACCTAAGGCATAATGAAGATGGTAAAGATGGTTAACAAAGAGAAAAATGCACGTAGGTGTTAGGTAAATATGACTCAAGGATAGAGTCAAAGTTGACCAGGTTACGATAGTGATTTTGGGCCCATGGTTATTTGGTTTTCCATGGTAATTTGTCCATGGAAATCATGTAATGGAGCCTTTAAAAAGGTTGGGAGGAGTTAATTGTAATGAAGCCAGGGAGGTGAGTAGTGAAGGATCATTTGGCTGGATTGGACAGGGTTTTTGCCAAGGGCTAATGAAATTATGTTAGTTTGGGTTTTTAGTCAGATTTGGGGTTTTCCTAGGATAAAAATGGTGTTTTGTTGCATTGTATTTATGATTGTTATTGTATTAATGTTTTTTCCTCTCAGTAATTTTACTATATTTGTGGTTAATTTCTACACAATGGATCATACTAATAGCAACACATAGACAATCTGAAAGAGTGGTGATCATCATGATACATAAAACCTCAAATGAGTGTTAATTGAGCACAATAGTAATATAAAAATGAGATCCTAACCGCAAAAAAAAATGTTTTAGGGGGGGAGAAAATATCATAAAATTAAAGTGAAAAAACCCACTTGAATTCTAGTGAGATCCTAATATAGGTGAAATGAGGAAAAATTAGATATCATTTGAACACTTTCCCTTTGATAACTATATTAGTGGAGAAACCCACCCTACCCCTAAAACTTTGAATCATGATTCTACAACATGGATGGCATGAATTAAAATTATACTTCCACTAGGTATTTTCATAATTCTTCCTCATCATTTTCATGGTTTTCTTTTAGATTTTGGTTAAGTTTTGACCCTAGTCTAACCCTTCCTATAGTTCAAGTGTGCCATCACGCCAATCCTAGAGGCCTAGGAGAAATTGAAATATAAAATGACACCTTCAAAGATGAACTCTAGGGGTGATGGCTACCATATTAATGATATTATAGGAACAACAACATAATCTATACTCAAATATAGGGCCTGAAATAAAATTCTTCAAGATAGGCACTAAAGGAAAGGATCATATTGACTTATTATTGTGTTTTAATGGTACGAAATTAGTGAAAATGATTGTGTGGAAGGAAAAATCACACCAAGAAGGTGACATGAGCGCGTTGCCATATTTTCATATAATCAGGGCTTTAAGAGACTGTAGGTTGTTGAATTTCCTAAAAAAAAATACATGAAGGAGAAATTGGCTCTTCTTTGGCAACTAATAGAAATGTGGCAATGCCAAGAGAAAAAAATTATCATTAGTTACCAACCTTTTCTATTAGAGGTAGAGGAAATATAATTACTTATGGGATTATTAAGGAAAGGATACCTAGTGACAGTGGTTGGTATGAAGATTACAGGTGAAGACAGTGTTGATGACTATATGACCTGATATTGTGGGCACATGGCATGAAAGATGAGCAACAAAATACCCATAAAAGAGATCATGGAACTAAGGTTTCACATCTTCCTTTTCACCATCACCTATGTAGTAGGGTCTATAAGGTCTCACTTGGTCTCCAAAGAATAGATGGACATATCAATCAAATGGATAAAGCCTACAATATTTAACTGGTGTGAGGCACTATTGGTTAATATGGAGTACCAACTAACTATATGTGGGACAAGAAGATAGAAACAATTCATGTATGACAATATACAGGTATCATTCTTCTTATAATGAGTTCATATGATGTGTCCAAGAGCATTGGTGCCATTCCCACTACCATTGAATCCTTGTATGCTGATATGAATCAAGTTGATGAGGAGATTGATGGGGGGCACATCAACTATTGGTTTAATCAATTTTCCTTCTCATGTATAGGGAACAAATTATTGTAATTGATGAATACACCTCTGAAGGAACCAAATTCATTAAATACTAGAATTGATCCTCCCACTAAACTATCATTAGGGTGCCCTTGTTAAGAATGAATTTTTCAATTTTGTTTTTTCTGTAATTTTTAGTGTTTTGGGGGGTTTTGGAATACACACACACATAGAGATATATATCGTTGGTTTTTTATATGGATATATGGTTACTAATACTTTATGGTCTTTTTCATGTAGATGTAGTACCTACTCAACCCCAGGGTGAATCACCCTTAAATCATAGAGTAAAAATAGTGGCATGAGTAAGGCAAGAAGACTCCAAGGAGGATGTTGGCTTAAAGGGGCCTGACGCAAGTTCATAGTTAATCATTCCAACCAAAAAAACCCTAATTGTTGTCCCTTTGGTAACAACCTACATAGCACAGGCTGCAGTCTCACCCGAAGCAGTATTAGGGGATGCTAGAACCAGGTTTCTGCATCTAGAGACCGTGTGATAAGTAATCTGAAGCCTTCGTAGCTCAGATCTACCTTCACGTAGATCTATGTCTTCCTATGGTCCGCTATTGCAACTGTATGAAAATGGATCTCAAACTTTCACGAAGGTCTGCAATCAGAATCTATAGATCTAAAAGAAGTAGATTGACCACTTTCGCACAGTAAATAATAACCCTAGATCTGCCTTCGCGTAGATCTACCTGCTCGCACAATTACCATAACAGATTTAACCATTACCTTCGTGAAAATAGATTATTAATTAGTTCATGCATAGATGTTAAAGATTCAATAGATTTGTGCAGGAATTATACTTCATTCCATAGAAAACATATCATTAAGCCATAATGCATAACTTGAACAAAAATAAGAATAAAACACAAAGTCAAGATATTTGTTCCAAAATCAATCTTTATTAGATTCTAGCGTTCAATTTACAAACTCTTCCACCCTGCGCACCCAGATGGAGAATCTCATGCACTCAGATGCGGACTTGCCAAGGTCTTCATGCACTCAGCTGTAGGAGCCTTCCCTTTTCACATAAGTACAAGAAATAGAGATTTCTTACCTTAGCACTTTCCCAAAATAGTAATCTTCTTCAAAAGTTATCTTCTCTAGACTCGCTATGACTCAAATATATATATCATTTTTTCTTACAATACCATGGCCCGCGGCCTATGGGTAAGTCTCAAAACCAACCTATAAATTACCCAAACAAGGGGCTAAATCCTCTTTGACTCCTACTTAGCTACACACTCCACTTCCACATATCACAAAGACTTTACATTCTTTACAAAATTCCTCTCAAAAATTGGTTAAACTAACCCAAAATTGGCCTTGGGGACCCTATCCCAATAGGCCCCCAACACAAATATGATGACTCGCCCTCGATTCATTCTCATGGCACCTCGACCTTGTTGCAGAGGTCACTGAACTTGACCTACAATGCTACTACGTCATTAGAAACCTATATCGTGGCCTGATGCATTTCCTCTACCATGTTTTATGTCATCGAGCCTTCTACTACTAGGCGCATAGTTCTCTGCATCTACTAAAGTGTCTTTAACTTCTCCTAAAATGACAAATTAAGTTGACTGGATTCCCTTTCCCATGGTTTTATTATGGATTTTAGAAGGGCCTCTTTCCTTTGTAGCTCTTCGATTTGTGATTGTAGCCATTTTCCTTCCTGCAATCATGCGTGGCGATGGACTGGTGCCAAAGTGCATGCAGTTGCCATGACTTCATCAAACCTTTGCTTTGTCTCCCAAATATTTGTGCCAAGTTTCTGCAGGCTTGGGTCCTTCTGTAGAGTCATCCATAGATCCATGGCTTGATTGAATATCATCGCGCAGTCTGTGACTACTGTATCCAAATTTATCATGCTTCCCCTGATAGCTTCTCTGCGGTGCTCCCTGACCTCTGGTGAAGTGGTTGGCTGTAATTTCAGTCGTAGCTCTAAGATCTTCATCGAAAAGTCAAAATTTACTTTGCCTATCTCATCCTTGGACACGTGGACTAGAGCAGGCAATTTCCTGATTTTTGTTGTAGCTGCGACATCCTCCAGAATGTTTAACTCTAGAACTGAATGGAAAACCTATGTTATTGTTGTCTCCATGCTCTAACTTCGTGCTTACAGCTCTTCCTTTTCTTTCAGAGCCCAAGCCTTCTCCGTGAACATCTTAGCATTGTTTACTTTGAATTCGTTGATCACTAAAAGCATGCGCTTCTCTCTGATCCTCAGCTCGTTTGAAACCCCCTGATGCAGTGCATGGAGAGTCTGATGTGGTGGCTTGGCTAAGTTCACCCCAATGTCCTTGATTGTGCTCAACAAAGCAAGAACTTCCTCTAATTCCATGCAGAATTATCCTTCTACTAAGTATATGACTCTGAGGTTTAGAGTCTGTTCCAGCTCTACTACTTTCTCGCTCCCTTGTGCCAGGCTAGCTTGTATCATGGTCACTTGCCCAACGCTCACTTGAATTCAGCTTCTTTGTATCTACAGCTCATGCAGATCCTTTTGGGTGCTCCCTAGTGTCTACATGTACTGTTGTTCAAACTATTGCCACAACTTTGTTGTGGTGTCTCTTACTTTTTCCCCAATCTCATTGAGATCCCCTTATATAAGGATCATCGGGAAAATGTTCGCTTGTTTATCATATTTTTGATTTTTCCTTGGCTCGACATTTGTTTCCTTACTGCGCTTCTTCACTATGAAGGGGGTGCTCTGCTCCTCTCCCCCACCTCCTTCCTGCTCTAATTGTTCCTACTCATATGTATGCTGGGAAGTCGATTCTTCAACTTCCTCTACGTCAATGTGCTCTGTCTCAGCACGCTCTTTCGCAATCTACTCTTTTTCAATAGTTGCCTTAGTAGCAACTTCTTTCTTTCTCTTCTCAGCCAATGTGTGTGTCACTTTTTGTGCTTCTTCTTTTCTCTTATGCCCAGCTATCGTCTGTGCAACAAAACTTTCTCCACCCTTACTGGTACTTGCAACGAGGTCCGTGGGTTTGCGCCACTGCACTGGCCAAGTCCCCACAATTTCCTGTACATCTATTTCTGAGACTAAGTATGGCAACTTGTGCCATATATGTTTAGGGTCCCTCCTTGCCCTGATTGATACATTATGGAAATTGGCCTTGAACTCCGCAAAGGCCCTCAACTGCTTGAACAAGGTTGGAGACAACTTTGGCCGCTAAGTGATTACTATGTGGAGATCCATTTCAACTAATATCCAAAAAATATTGGACTCCTTGATCCTTTCCAGATCCTTTTTCAACCACAGCGAAGTGAAATTTGCTTCCTCTAGTAAACTTTCTTCCTGCGGAGAAAACTAATTATCCATTGGTAGGCGTCGTGCTACTAGAAAAATTAGCAATAAGAGCCATGCATAATGAAAGGGCTTACTATCATCCTATGCTCCGTGGAAGTTTGCAAGGAATTCCTTACAGAAATGTTACGCCCAGTTATATTGTACCCCCTTCGCGCACTAGGCAGCCAACGACACTACTGGCACTGGAACTTCGTCTGCGCGACATTTCCTCATAATCTTTTCTATGAGAATTTGGAAGGTGAACTGCACTGCGTGGTCTTCAATGGAGTGGATAGAATATCCATGCAACTTCTTGATCAAACAAAATTCAACTTTCATCTTATATGCCAGCTCCTTTTCTCTGCTCTTCCCTCCAAACTCCTTGTCAGGGTGAGTCCCATTATAGGGCATCTTTGTAATCCTATGGATGAGCATATCTGTGATAAGGATGGATTCATCGAGCCATAAGAACCCATTTTGCACTCGTGCGAGTAGCTGGTGCACACACACAGTGTTGATAATTAACCTGTGAAAATATGGTACGCAAAGCATGTGCAACAACGTGGTCTGCTCAACACCTCTGACCCATTTCATGGGTTCCAGCCATGTAACCCCAGTTTCTTCGTAATAGATCTTCATCATGTATTTTTTATTAGACAAATGAGGGAATTTTTCGTGGTTCGTGAGATCCCAATCCTCCATCTTCAGCACTGGAATGCACGCTAATACTACACCTTCAAATTTGACCTATTCTGGTAACAGGGGCATCGAGACCATAAAATTTCTGGAATCGGGGTCTTGGTTACTTTTGTCTTCCCTTTTCTAGGACCTGTGTGATAAGCTCGCTCTCCTCAACATCTAGCTCCTCCACTCGATGGAATTTTTCCTCCTCTATGTCCACACTTTTCTCTGATTTTTTATCCTTCTTCTCCTTATGTCGAACCTCCAGGTTCTTTCTCAGTGAATGTCTCACCGATACAGGTTTTTTCTGCTTTTCTTTTGTAGCTGATTTCTTCGGCCTAAGCAACCTTTGCACTGTAGGCACAGGGGGTGCAACTTCCGTAGATACTACTTCAGGGCCTTCCACTTGAGAAACAACAGCTTAAGGACTGACTGCCGTAGACATTTTATCAAGGACGATCTTCTAGTTCCACTCAGGAAAGGTTGCAAATATTGGGCTTGAAGCTAAATCCTCCCAGAAATGTTGACTCATATATCTAGGCCAAGAGGGATCATGATGATGATGATGGTTAACGTCCACTGAGACCAAATTGGTCTATCAGACCTACAATTTTCTTATTTTTTACTTGTCTGGCTCCTCGTCTTTCTTGGCGAGATTGGTGTTATAGCTTTCTTTCTTTTCTCTACGGTCTTCCAACTTCCTTTGTCTTGCATCTCCTTCATCTCTTCTGGTTCTTGGGACATTGGTGTCATAGCTTCGCGATCTATAGTCAGAGAAGTTTGATTTAGGAGATCTGCTTTGCTGTTCAATGAAGATTTATTTTCTGCCGTATTCAAATCCTCATAGCTGTTGATTTGTTGGGGCGGGCTTTCTCCTTGCTTGCTTTGAGAGTTGTTTCCTTCTTCCTTGATTTCTTGTGACTCAGAGTTTTCTCTAGAATATTCTTCTTTGATGACAGTGTAGTGTTCTTTTTGTGCTCCTTCCCACCATGTAGATCTGTGGTGGTTTTTTTTAGCAAAATTTTTCTCATAGGCTTTTGGGCAATTTTTGGCTAGATGCCCCGTCTCAAAGCACGATCGACATCTGAAGAGGACACTTTCATAATCAAGCTTCTGGTTCCACACATAGTCTTTACTTGTTAGGTTTATTTCAGCTGGGAATCCGATGCTGAAATCCATTTCCACACAGATGCGTGCATAGGTGGTTCTGGCATATTCCTCTGTTTATGGGCACCTGTAGTAAAATTTCCCAATTGCATTTTTGATGGCTTTTAGCGAGGAGAGATTCCAAAGATGCAAGGGTAGGCTTGGCAATCTCACCCAAACTGGTGCTGAGGTTATCACTACTGTAGAGGGATCGAATGATGGGTTCCATGGCTTCATGAATAGGCCTGATTTTTCCCAAAACCAAGGGCCAGAATCTAGAATACATTGTCTGCTTTCAGGATTTTCAAAATCTACTATAAAGAAACCTCTAGCACAGGGGTAGATATTAATTTCATCAGAAATGATAGGCTTCCATACCTCCGAGATCCAATTGTGGAGTGCTATCAGCCGCGGCCAAAAACCATTGAACCGGAAAATTAGGGCACTTTCAGAGAACTTCAAAGCTTCATCGAGTGAGTCCTGGACCACTTGGATAGTGGGAACTGGGGCTTCACTGACGATATGGGCAGGAGATTTCCCTCCAAAAGCGGACGAGCCACCAGTGATTTTTGCGAAACTCGGAACCATATTTTACGCAGATCTGCACCAGATCTATCACACCACAGATCTATCACACCACAGAGATCACACCGCAGATATAAAATAGTAAAACATAAAACATAAAACAAATAAACAATATAGTAATAACATGAATTAAATAATGATAATGATTAGTATAATAGTGTTACAAATAGTACATCATAAAACAGAAAAGAAAAAAACAAACAATATAGTAATAATATGAATTGAATTAAAATTATTAGTATAGTAATAAAATAATTAAATAACGATAACATGAATTAAATAATAGTAATAACATGAATTAAATAATTATAATGATTAGTATAATAGTGTTACAATATAGTAAAACATAAAACATAAAACAGACAATCAATATAGTAATAACATGAATTAAATAAATATAATGATTAGTATAGTAGTGTTACAAAAAAGTAAAATATAAAACATAAAACAAACAAACAATATAGTAATAACATGAATTAAATAATGATAATGTTTAGTGTAATAGAGTTACAAAATAGTGTTACAAAATATAAACACTTAAAACCTAAAACAAACAAACATTATAGTAATATCATGAACTAAATAATGATAATGATT
>APFE031470371.1:16308-37403 GCA_000404065.3 Pinus taeda | reverse complement strand
AATTACAGAGATAACCATATACACATATATGCAGCGGAAATAATACTTCATTTCATTAATGGAAAATACTGAAATATGCTTACAATCAGAAATGGAAATAAACTAGCTAGGGCGATGGTAGCTATCTCTGAGAAGAGATGTGTGGGCTACATGCCTCTGAACTGACTTACAATGAGGCTCGAAGGCCTATTGATTGTTGAGAAACAATGAAAAACCCTTAACATTCCAAAACCTAACCCTAGGAGATGAAACGCCAAACTGTGGGCCCCGTTTGGGGGTAAGTTGGTACATCAACTTCCCGGGGTAACTTTGGCATACGATCTCCGTTTGACACGTACAATAGCTTGTTAGAAAGATCTATCCGAGCACTATCACCTTGGGAGGAAACATTGGTCCATGGACCATTGGTCCATGGACCCGATGTTTCCCTAGATTTCCCAAAATATTTCGTTTAGGGCCTCAAAACGGCTCTGGAAGTTCAGGACCCGAAAAACTGCTAAAAATAGTAAATTGTGCTACAATTTAGGAAACTGAAAAAATTGAAAGAGACAATTGTGGGGGTCCAAATGGGATAGGTGGATGGCCACCAACATCCACCTAGATCATCATTAGTTGGTGAAAAGAGAACCCAAGTGGTGGAAGCAATGTTATGAGTACTATGGCTGGCAACATCCATGAAGGATATGTATATTAATGTGGGACTTGACATCTATAAATCAATAACCACGTATACGTGATGACACACTAAAGAAAATAAGAAAATCACACCACACCCAAACACATATACACTATGTATAAGCATCATGTGGTGATGTGACTCATGCATAGTACTTCTTCAGATATATCCCATTATGAGGCTCAAAAAAAGGTTTACCATCATAATCCACTAACTCATATGCCCCTTGTTTCAAAACATGCTTGACAACAAAAAGTACATGTAAGAGAGGTTATGATTTACTAATTCCTAACTTGTCATGCTCCCGCTCATAGAGCACCTTTTATGGAGACACAATGACAAACCATCTTATGATATTAGCATTTAGAAAAACATTATAGGTATCCTTGTAATTGCCTCCTCCCACATTTGCCCAACTTCACTAGCCTATCAAGGTAAACATGAGATGAAGAGCTACTATGACATGATCTGACCTCCAAGCTCTAGTTATGGAAGTGGGGCTAACAAACTAAAAACTCACAATGTCCCTGTGGGCTACAGGATACACAGGGGCCAAAGGACCACCCCAAGTGACCATTCCCTAAGTTAGATCTGATTTTCCACAAGATTAACCATCAACCACATGCATGACAAGGCTAGGGTGTGGTTATAGGCCTCCATCAACATGCACAACAATTCCTCCATGCGGTTATGGCCCAACTTTTCAAGCTCATAGTGTGTGGTCCCAAGATTTGAACCACCTTTTCAGGGAAACCCCTAGACCACTTCCCATAGTTTCCTATAACTTCTCAGAATGATAAATGACATAATAACAAATATTTTCATACAAAACTTTAATAATAAATGACCCAACACATGCCTAGTCCACAATAGACATTTCTTCAAACACATGGAAAAAATGTAAGCTACAGGTCATGAATGAAGATTTGATCATATTAGTTTAAGGTTCATTTGAGAATCACCAAGAAGGCTCTATGCCCTCTCCAGATAGCTTCAACAATACTTATTAGTCCATACATTATCAACCAATCAATAACTAAATAATTCATGACAAGAGCCATAGATGGTACACATCATATAACTAGCATATAACCAGAAAATAACCAACATAGAAACCATGGAAACTTAGCCAAATATCACCAATTCATTCACTACAAATATAGATGAATCATGTTGGGTTGTGTTATATTCTTTCCATGACTAGCCCACGTAGTTAACCGAGGGGTTAGAGGGGGGGTGGAGCCCCCCCTTTGTTGCGTCGATTGTGTAGCGGGGGGGGGGGTCACAAGGGGGTTTGAGGTGTACCCGTAACCCCACTTTATGGGGTCTGGGGCAACGCCCAGGAAAATTTTGGTTTTGGAACCTATGTTAGGTTGGGCAGACCCACCTATGGTTTTGTGCATGATTTTCGTACATGTTTTTTGGACGTGATGGTTTTCAGTCCATGGTTTTGGACACGATGGTTTTTCGCTCCATGTTATTGGATGCTTTGGCATGTATAAATATGTATTGTAACATTGAAAGGAACATAATGAAAAATCAAGCTGGTAGTCTCGGTTTTGGGATCCCAGGGAAAATCTTTGTGTATATGTGTTTTATGTGTTATGCTCTCACATTGTTTATTTTCTGTGTTTTAGAATTCATATGCAGGTAATTTCTATACGGGATTAAAGCATACAAATCGCTGTAGAATAATATCTCTTATTAACATATGAAAATGCCAACCAAGTTGGGGACTTCAATGTACCACCCGACCATAGATTGGGATGAACCAAATCTCTCTTCCATCCAATCACCCCCACACCATATTCCAAGCATGAATGTGGGATTTCATGGAATAACCAAATCAAAACCAAACCAGGGCTTCTAGAGGAAAAACCACATCAACCACAATGATTCCACCTCTACGGTCAGACATCACTAACATCATACAAATCGATCTCTATCCAAGTTGTCTAGGGCTCTAGTAACTAGTAACTTAACCCATAGTCTTCCAAGGCTCTAGAGTGCTTGTCTAAATCAAATCCATGGACTAGTAACTCAACCCACTAAGGGCTCCAGTGCATTTGTCCTAGCCTAGGCTCTAGAACTAGTAACTCAAACTAAGTTGTTTTAGGGCTTCTAGAGTGTTTTTTCCAACCCATAGCCATAAGGAATATGAGCACAAATCAAAAAATAAATCAAGTGGAAAAAATCCACAACACCATGGCTATCCAGGAAATGGAATGGAAAGGCTAAAACCATTGTTAGTCTAGGCAAATATCCATGCCAATGACAACACATAACCAAAAATTCACATGCATATACCATGCATCCATAAATCAGCAAGGAAATCACACATGCAACGTATTACCTGCAAAGAAATCCAATTTTAGCTATTGATCTAAATGTTCCCTTATGCTTTCCCTCTTTCCTTTTCCTTCTTTCGCAAATCCAATGAACGCCAAAGTGCTCCAAGAATGCCCTAAGATTTTTCTAAGTGTGTAAGAGTATGAGAGAATGATAAAATAGAAGAGAGCTCCAAAAATGGACTGAAAAAAGGTTGTGAATTGATCCTTAGAATCCTTTTTATCATTGAAGCCTATATTTCCTTCATTTTTCTTCCTTTATTTTTCCATCAATTTTTCTCTCATGCAAATATGTGTCTCTTTGCCTTCCTTTTCTCCTATTTTCCTTTATTTTCATAAAATGCTAATTATTGCCACTTTTCCTTTGCCAATTTCCATAGTCATTAATTAATCACCAGTGATACCCATCGTTGTTTTTTACCCAACATTAAACTTGGAATACATGTCCCATGACCTTGGTCTTATTTTATTTACATAGAAAATCAGCCAAGGGTTGTTACAAACCCCTCCCCCTTGGGGGAACACTATCCTCAGTGTTCTATGACACCTATGACTAGAAAAGCACTGAAATAAAAGCATACTACCCTTGGAGATTTATAACATAGCTCGATGCAATATTTATAATGACAAATACTGCAAACCATGACCAACATAACAAACATGACAATCATATCGCTTATTGGAGCTTTATAACATAGCTCATTATGGTATTTACAACCACATATACATATGCATATACCAAAAACACATTTGCTCGAATTAGAAAATAATGAAGGATACATAGTGTGCATCTAATAAACCATCTCCTATGTAGCTTCATTGGTCCCAAAGTGCTTCCATTGCACTTTAACCTACTCGATTGATCTATTTCGTAGCATGAGTTATTTCTGCTACAATATGAATTGTGGTTTTGGTTGGAATTCTCCCTCTAGTTCCACCAACAATATAGACCATCTAATCACATGATCAACATCCCGGGCATAATTCTTAAGCAATAAAACATGTAAAACATCATGGACTTTCATTGTCAAAGGTAGTGCATGTCTGTAGGCTACTAATCGAACCCTCTTAAGGATTTTGAAAGGTCCACAATACAGAGGTGCCAACTTGGAAAATGACCCAATCTGTAAGGAGATCCTCCAGGGCTTGATGTGCAAGTACACATGCTACCCAACTTCAAACCCCCTAAATACCTTGTTTTGATCTGCGTAATGCTTCTTTTGTCCTATGATGCTTTCAAATTCCTCTTAATAACCCTCGTTTCCTCTTCCATCTTTGCCAACATATCTAGTCCAATAAGTACAATGTTCACTAGATTGCTCCAGCTAATAGGAGTATTACAACTCCGCCCATTAGGACCCTCAATTTGACTCATCCTCAAGGACTCCTGATACTCATTATTATACGCAAACACAGCCAGTGGAAGATACTCTCCCCACTTTTGATGTTGATGCATTACATAAATCCTCAACATGTCCTTAAGAAACTTGTTGACCCTCTCTGTGTATCCATTTGTCTACGAATCATAAGCTATACTGAAAGCTAACTTTGTCCCCAAACCTACAAACAAATCTTACCAAAACTTGTAAGTGAACTTGGCATCTCTTTCAGATACAATCTTCTTCGGAACATCAGGCAATCTCACTATCTCCCTAATCAAAATATGATATACCTCAATGAAATGAGCTACCTTGCTTAACCTATCAACCACAACCATAATGGAATCATGTTGCTTCGATTTCCTTGGAAAACCTTTAATGAAGTCCATGGAAATGGCTTCCCATTTCCACTCTGGAATCGGAATTGGCTACAATAAAGCACCTGGATTCTTACACTCTTATTTTATTTTCTTATAGTCCAAACATCTCACAATAAAATCAACCACCTCTTTCTTCATGTTCAACCAATAATAGAATTTCTTAATTTTTGTCAATGTCTTCTGATAACCTGGGTGACCTAAATATAGCTTGACATGAAACTCGTTCAAGGTAGTCTTCTTGAGATCACTATCATCTGGTACATAAATCATGTCCCTAAACTTTACCAAGCCATTTTTCGTGAGGTGATACTCCTCATCCCTATCACCTGCACCATGCAGCTGCAACTTTTTCCTCAACCTCTAATATTTGTCAGCACGTTTTCCTTCCTACAATATATGGACCTAGAAATCTATCCCATAAGAACTCAATGTTGCAATGTGATTCACCTACACTCTTCTACTAAGAACATATGCAACCTTGTTCTTCTTTCCCTTGATGTAACGCATCTGAAAGTCAAACTCACTGAGAGTAGCTAACCATCTAGCTTGTCGGGTATTCATATTAGGTTGACCAAATAAGTACCTTAGCCCACTATGATCTCTCATAAGAATAAATCTCTTACCATGAATATAGTGTCTCCACGTCTTCAATGCATGAATGATAGTTTTCAATTCATCATGAGTCACATAGTTCTACTCATACTCTTTTAACTTCCTTGACTCATAGCATACTAACCTATCCTTCATGCATCAGGACTCCACCAAGTCCTTTCTTGCAAGCATCTGTACATACCAGCAACATTTTTCTCGTATCTGTAATATTTAAAACTAAACCATTTATATGCAAAGTCTTCAACTACTCGAAACTAGTTGCACACTCTTTAGTCTATTCAAACTTATTCCCTTTTTGTTGAAAAGATGTAATAGGATAGGAAATATATGAGAAGTTCTTTATGAACCTCTTGTAGTAAACTGCTAGTCCCATGAATGATCTAACCTCATCCACATCCCTAGGAGCTTCCCACTCCATGACATCTCTGATATTTTCTAGGTCCATTGCTATACCTTCCTTAGAAACAACATGTCCCAAGTAATGAAATTCTATTTGAAAGAAAATACATTTACTAATCTTGGCATACAATTGATGCTCTCTCAATGATTTTACATTGTTTCCAGGTGTTCTGCATGTTCTTCCTCATTCTTATAATATATCAATATGTCATCAATGAATATTATCACAAACTTGTCCAAATAAGGATGCAACACATTGTTCATCAAACACATGAAAGTACCTAGATCATTAGTAAGACCAAAAAGAATTACTACAAACTTATAATTCCCATACCTGGAATGGAATGTGGTTTTGTATATGTCCTCTTCTCTGATGCATACCTGATGATATCCCGATCTCAAGTCAATCTTTGAGAACATTGTTTCTCCCTTCAACTAATTAAACAAATTGTCAATCCATGCCAATAGATATCTATTCTTGATCGTCACCTTGTTCAACTGCTTGTAATCAATACACAACCTAAGAGTACGATCCCTCTTCTTCACAAACAATACTAGTGCAACCCAAGGCGACACACTTGGCCTATTATACCCCTTATCAAGCATTTCCTTAAGTTGCAACTTTAGTTCCACCAACTATGGAATGTTCATCTTCTACAATGTCTCTAATGTTGAAGCTTCTCTTGGCATCAACTTAATAGAAAAGTACACTTTCCTATGAGGTTGTAAATTTGAAACCTCTACTGGAAAGACATCCTAAAACTATTGCAAAATTGAATAGCTCTTCAAGACTTCAACATCATCAACATCCTTTCCTTTGTCACTGGAGATATAAACTACAAATAATATAGACCCTTTCTTGCTATTGTGATTTGCGTGCATATTTGTAACCATTCTCACTGTTGTAGGCTTCTTCTTACCCTGCAAGATTCTATTTTCTCCATCATCATCCAGACATACAATAGCCTTGTCATTGCAATATACCTTATTCCTATGAGTGTATAAAAAATCCATACCCAACAACATATTGTATGATCCCAATGGAAGCACATTTACATGCGTTGATGTAGACATATTGTTCAACTCAAATGCACAAGATTTCACCCAATGATGAACTATTTTCTTAGTACCTGTAGCCAACAACACCAATCAAGATTATGCATGCACTTCAAGCAAGACTTATCCACCAGTATAGGACTGATATAGCTATAGTTAGATCTAGGGTCAATCAAAATATAAACAACTTGAGCACAAAGGTTACCTTTCATCTCGATAATAGATGCCTGATGATCATCCTACCTATTATCTAATGCTGCATAAATATTAGGAACACTTTGTCCAACATCCCCAAATTTATATACCTCCTGAGCACTGTAAATATGAGGTTTTCCACCTTGATGCTATATAAAATATCTCCTACAATGATCCTTGCCACAAGTCCAACACTACAAAATCTTCTTGTCATCATTATGCTCATTAGATGGGAATCCCTATCCTTTTTCAACTACATTGAATTTCTTATATGGAACTGCACTATCCTTGTTACCTACATCCTGAGGTCTTCCTCACTTCTTATCCCACTTTCCCTTAGTCTTTTCATTACCTTTCCAACCCTATTTAGGCTCTGACATATGCTTAGAATGCTCATAACAATGTTTCAACTTCCCAATTACTTCCTCCAATGTTCAAGGCTCATCATACTCAATCAAATCCTTAAATACTAATGTCAATCCAGTAACAAATCTTTGAACCTTTGCCTTATCATCCTTAAGATATGTCACATACCTCAACAACTCTAAAAACTTATTCATATACTCGTCATCCATCATAGATCCCATCTTCAAATCATAGAAACCCTTAGCCTTACTATCATAGTATCTCTCTGGCAAGTACTTCTTTCATAAAAGTATTTTGAATTCATGCCAACTCAACTCCTTTGTCCTAATGTCTTTGACATGCTTCACTTCTTCCCACAAGATGTTCACTTTTCCCTTGAGACTGAAAATGGTTATCCTAGCTTTCCCATTCTTTGTATAATCATGCAACTCTAAGAACTCCTTCATCCCAACCATCCATGCTTTTGTATCTTCTAGTTCCTTCAAATCTCCATTAAAGGTAGGAGGCTTGGCTTTCTTGAATTCATCTAGTCAGCACTACTTCTCATTATTCCTATAAGGATGATAGCAATGATGACCAGGTTGTCTCCCCGATCTAGAATTGGAATATAACCCATAACCACTACCTATCATGTCAGGTGTATCCATACATCTACCACCTCTAACTGTGTCATCCATGTCTGTCATGTGTTCTCCATGAGACCTATTGCCATATGCCCCATTATTCCTTTCCTCTTGTCCATGACTGGTCCATGGTTGTCCATGTCTCTACAAATCTGATAAAATATGAAGGATCACTGAATTGACCTTTTCTTGTTTTTTCCTGTGCTTTGGAAAGTATTTCCTATGATTGAATTATCATGTCATTATATTCCTTACAAATTCTTATCTCTTCCTTTATAATTCTCAAGGTATCTGTTAAGTCAAGAGAGTACTCATCTCTTTGCTGCTTATCTAAGCTATAAGGAGAGTCACGTGAAATGTAGTCCACCATTCTTCTTTTCATCTTTGATCTTCTACTTGCTCCAAATATACCAAGTCAAATAAACCAAATATAAACATGACAACATACCTTAGTGAAGTTTATGGGAGGCTTCTTATCTGCACAGTTAATCTAGATTAGCACAACATATGTATATATAATATGAAATCAACATATCAATCATCTCAACATCAGGATCATGATAACACAAGACCACAACAATGAATATCAAAATGCATGCATAGAAAACACATCAAAAACTAACATGTATGCATAAAAATCATACCTAGCTCACCCATTCCAACTGTTTGAACTTGGAAGCTCTGATACCACCCTGTAATAGTCTCCTCCCACATTTACCAAATTTTAATTGCCTCCCAGGGTAAACATGAGACAAATAGCTACTATGACATGACCCAACCTCCAAGCTATAGTTATGGAAGAGGGGTTGACACACTAACAACTCACAACATCCCTCAGGACTACATGATGCATGAAAATTCAACCTTGCGAGCAAAGTTCCACTCTAGCACTAAAAATCCAACATCATCTGCCAAAAGTGCCCATTTCAGGTCTCCTTTTTCTTTGAAAATATCTTGTGCTACATCAATTCCACACATTGTAAGCTTTCATATGCTCAAAGTGATGTATTTCCAAAAACACTCCTTGAAATTGCATTTCTTCGTGACTAAAATGATTTTCACTTGCTAAGAACCATCGGGTGTTTTGAACAGGTCTTACTATATGTGTTCGACCTTTGACCAACGATGATTAGTTCTCCATATGAACATACTCTATATTAAAAGACATTCAAATGTTCACATTAAACTATCATGCGGGAAGGAATAATTAACTAGACCTAAAATTTTCAATGGCCATCAATCAGAGTAGTTAAATATCTTTTAGAATAAGTAGAACATATTTTCCATTCACAATAGGGTGTAATTTCATCACAACATGAAGAGTGGTTCCCATACAAAACTGAGGAAATTTATGTTCTTGTTGAGGGTGCTGGACCCGCCAACATTCATGGGATCTCCCCGATATGAATTCCGAACTAGACTTCACAAAATTTGGAGTAGGAGTCCGAATAATGGGTGGTAGTGCAATGCCTTGACCATGGGTGGTAGAGGAAAGTATGATAAATTTGGGTGAGAGCAAGTGTGTGACCCTACAGAGAGTCAAGTGTGATGCATGAAGGTTCCAACACACGAAGGGGAAAAGGAAGTGCACCACTTAGAAGCCTGTAATTGTACACAGCTTGAAAGGAACACATGAGAAGTATGACATCACAAGATAAAATTTAGAATAGTCCACAAGTTAAAGTGATGAGTAAATCCAACAATACTCATTCAACTACATTCATAC
The DNA here is from genome assembly GCA_000404065.3 of Pinus taeda. Taxonomy (NCBI): domain Eukaryota; kingdom Viridiplantae; phylum Streptophyta; class Pinopsida; order Pinales; family Pinaceae; genus Pinus; species Pinus taeda. The sequence continues at coordinate 27,643 of APFE031470371.1, read as the reverse complement.
AAATGCATACAAAATAGTTCATAAGAATATGCGTAAGTTAAATAACATACATTTCCAACGCAACAAGAATAGTCCTATTACATTAACAACATATGCATGAAAGCATTTTGGCTTTGATATTACTATAATAAGTGAATGTTCCATCCATACATACACCATTGATGACCACTAGACCCAATAGTGAAACATTACAGTCAAAAACACCTACTCCTCCAAAGAAGTATACTCGCTCTACGTTATGGAGAAGCCAAGGATCTTCATAATACTTCCAATCCTTCTGTAAGTGTAAGCCTAGCCAAAAGCTTGGCTCTCAAAAGCCTGGTCTATGATTTATTAGGTTCTATTTGTAACAAAGGATGGGGTGACCCTTGACATTCTACTTTGTGACTCTTTGACTTCCCTCATGACCCTTCAAATTCTTCACTAAATGACACATTACATTACATGATGGCTTTTCATATTCCAATATTGACACTTTGAATTTCACTTACAACATATTTGCAAATAATATTACATTTTCCACATGTACCCATATAAGACAAAATAGGCTAGAGACATCCTAATAAGACACAACACTATGATTCTAGAGTTTGGGAAAAGTCTAGCTCAACAACATCCACTTGATGCTTCTGAGTCATATATCGGTGCCAAGCTTGGTATTGTGCGATGGTGTCCCCAAATTGTTTGACAATGTCTTTATGGAAGCAAACTCTTACCTCCATGGCATCCGGGTATATGGTCTTGGAACCTATATCCAACTCATTATGAAGCATGAGCAGCACGGTGTTGACCTTGATAGGACCACCGATGTACTTTTGCATGTTGTGTGAGTTCAACTCCAAGTATTCCCTCATGGCCTCTCGTCTTAGCTCCTCCACGTACGCATCAGTCTCTAGCCAGACTTGGTTCTTAGGTTTAGCATCAATGAGGGAACCGATTGATGGGATCATGTGCTTTCTCACCATGAAATCCAAACTATTGTACAACTGCACATATGAGGCATGTACATTGCTGATGAATGGGGTGAGCTTCTCGTAGTTCTGGATTAACAGTTTCCAAACTAAAAGTGGTTCCATCTCTTCTCCTAGGTGATTTTCTTCCAGCGCCAAAGGTTAACAGAGTCCTTAACCTACCATAACATTTAAATACAATCTACAATTCAATCCCTTCAACAAATATCGACCTCGACATCACTCTTTCAATAGAATTTTAATAATATATAGAAATTAATTTTGCATCCATGCCATTGATCCATAGAGTTTGATTTTCACATAAGGTGCTTCGATCCTAAATTCTTGTAGTTGAATATCACTAATATTAATCATATTTTAAAACCCCTCTATGCATATTCTATACAAGATATTCATTCTCATGGATAATACATAGACATATATGAAAAATGATTTTATTTAATAGAATTTATACATACATTCATCATCACTCATAAACTCTATATTCTCTTGGCCAGATTTTCATTTGTTTGGCCATAACTACCCTCTACCTCAACCTCCTATTCTACATATGTTTCTAAACATGCACATACATCTCTATTCATTCTTGAGAATAGAAAACTCTAGAGATCCCAAGAGATAATCCTTATCCCTTCAAAATAGATCTTATCTCAACTACTTACTAAATTCATAATTAGAATACTTTTCTATAGATTTTACATAGTTTATAAATCCTAGAGATTTTTCAAGATTTTATAAGCTTTAGAGACTTTTTTGCAGGACTTTCGGAAATTCCTTTTTGAAGATGCCCCTTGATGCTCCTTCACCAAATTCCCAAGGTAGAATATTATTCATAGACACCTATCTATGACGTATTTTAATTTTCTATAATAATATGATAACATTCTGAAGATCCCAAACTTTAAATTGTAACTGATCATTTCTTGGAAAAAAAAATCCTTTACTTATCCTTCCTCAGTCCCAAACTTTATTCTGTTGTTGTCCATTTAATTTGATGACATAATTTATCTCAACTGACTGCATTATATGGTTGAATATATTCTTCTCCTTGACATACATCCCCTTGGAATGTTGCTTCATAAGTTTCCAAATCTCATCAATCTCTTTGTCAAATTTGATTCTTAACTGAAGCTTGTTGTCAAATTCTTCTTGTTGCATATTTTTTCAAGCATGTTATTACTATATGAAACACTAATCTTAAATTTCTCTAAACCATATGACTTTGCAACCTCTATGAAACCTTCTTCTCTTGCTAACCAACTTTCCAAAAATTTCATCTCTTCCTCAAAATCTATGAAAATTTGCTTCGAATGTTGTACGCAAGGCTGGATTTCATCTTTAGGAAATAACATAGATTCTATCTCCCTAATCACAACTTCATGTTCATCATTTCTCTTTGTACCTCCTTTCACAAGTGTTGCATTTAAGTGTTTCTCTTCATCTTGTCTTAGAACAAAGTAACATTTGTGTCCTCCTTCAACTTCATCACTTGTAACGGAATCTTCCTCTAATTTTGTGACAGTTGTAGGTAACTTTCCACCATCTTCCATACCTGCATCCACAAAATATTCATTATTTTTAAAAATATGATAATGTTGGATCTCATCCACTGGTTCATCCCCATTCTTTCCAAGCAATGGCCCTTTCTCTAGTTCATAATAGTGTACTTTTTCTGCCTCATACTCAACTTCCTTGAGTTCTCCTTCTTTCAACCAGGTTCTTATCATGTGTCTCATATTCTTTCGCAACTTTCTTACAAAAAATTCATTAACTGTCCATTTAACTTTATTCTTGAAAACCCATCAACATTTATGGTCGTCCTCATGTTTCTGTAGTTGCTCCATAATTACATCTAGTTGTACTTTAATCTCAGCGAGTTCCTTATCAAACTCACCATCACTCATATTCTTCTTTATGTCATCTGCCTTGACATGTTCTTTCCTTCTCCTATGGCTTTCTACTAAAGCTTTGTAATGACCCTTTTTGGTCATCCTTCTCTCTATTGTTTTGAGCTTCTCCATGCTCAACAACTAATTTCAACCAAGCTTCTCCTATGTAGCAAGTATCCTCTTCTTGCTACTTAATACCTCATCAAGTTTTCTTCAATAGCTTGACCTTTTTGTATTTTCTCTGGTTCTCTCCTTAGAACCTTCTTGAGCACTCCTCTTATCCTTTGGTTGTTGTATTTACTTAGTTTACTTATTTTGATAACTTCAACTTGTTCCCCACTTCCTCTACTACAAGGTTCTTCTACTACAATTATTTCTTCACTTTTTTCTCTATCATGCTTCCAAGCTATGATCCATTATCACTTTCCTTCAACTGATACCTACAAATAACAATTCCTCTATACAAATCGATTCATAAATATAAAGACGAGTTTACCTATTTCACTGTTGCAATTCTCCAATCTCTTTCTATTGTGCACCTCTAATTTTTGTATAAACAATTATCCTTTCTTCCAATATCAAAGAACATAATCATCTCGAACTCTCTTCTTTGAAGAGCTAACTAGCTCTGATACCACTTGATGCAGGAAAATTCAAACTTTCTAGCAAACTTCCACTCTAACACTAAACATCCAACATCATCTGCCAAAATTTCCAATTTAAAGCCTCATTTTTCTCTGTAGATCTCTCATGCTACATCAATTTCACACACTGTAAACTTTTGTATGCTCAAAGTGATGTATTTCAACAATAATCCTTGAAATTGCATTTCTTTGTAACTAAAATGTTTTTCACTTACTAAGAACCATCGGGTGTTCGGAATAGGTCTTACTATGTGTGTTATACCTTTGACAAACAATGCTCAGTTCTCCATATGAACAAACTCTCTATTAAAAGGCATTCACATGTTCACATTAATTTGTCATGCAGGAAGGAATAATTAACTAGACCTAAAATTATCAACGACCATCAATCATAGTAGTTAAATATCTTCCAGAATAAGTAGAACATATTTACCGTTCACAACAGGATGTAATTTCATCCAAACATGAAGAATGATTTCCCATACAAAACAGAGGCATTTTATGTTCCCAAACTAAAAGAGATTCCAACTCTTCTCCTCAACGAGTTTCTACCAATGCTAAAGGTTAACAAAGTCCTTAACCTTCCATAAGATTTCAATACAATCTACAGTCCAATCCAACATAGATCGACCTTAACATCACTCTTTCAATAGAATTTGAATAATATAGAGAAATTAATGTGGCATCCATGGCATCGATCCATAAAGTTCCATGCTCACATAAGGTACCTCGATCCTAAATTCCTGTAGTTGAATATCACTAATATTAATCAACTTTTAAAACCCTTGTATGCATATTCTATACAAGATATTAAATATCATGGATAATACATAGACATAAATGAAATTTATTTTATTTAATATAATCTATACATACATTCATCTTCACTCAAAAACTTTGTTTTCTCTTGGTCATATTTGCATTCGTTTGTCCATACTTACCATTTACCTCTACCTCCTATTAAACTTCTATATCTAAACATGCACACACATATCTATTCATTCTTGAGAGTATAAAACTCTAGAGATCCAAAGAAATATCCTTATCCCTTCAAAATAGATCTTGTCTCAACTACCTACTAAATTCACGATTACAATACTTTTCTAGAGCTTTTGCATAATTTATAAATCCTAGATATTTTTCCCAACTTTTATAATTTCTAGATATTTTCCGTAGGACATTCGGAAATTTCCTTTTTCAAGATAACCCTTGATGATCCTACATCACTACAATACACTCAAGTTCTAAATCAATTCCATCTCTTCTCCCCAACAAGTTTCTGCCAACACCAAAGGTTAACAAAGTCCTTAACCTTCCATAAGACTTCAACACAATCTAATTTCAATCCAACAAATATTGACCTTGACATCACTCTTTCAATAGAAATTGAATAATATAGAGAAATTAGTGTGGCATCCATGGCATCGATCCATAGAGTTCCATTTGCACATAAAGTAATTTGATCCTAAATTCCTGTAGTTGAATATCACTAATATTAATCATCTTTTAAAACCCATCTATGCATATTCTATACAAGATATTAAATCTCATGGATAATACATAGAGATATATGAAACTTTATTTTATTTAATATGATCTATATATACATTCACCTTCACTCAAAAACTTTGTTTTCTCTTAGCCATATTTGCATTTGTTTGGCCATACTTACCATCTACCTCTACCTCCTATTCTACTTCTATATCTAAACATACACACATCTCTATTCATTCTTGAGAGTAGAAAACTATAGATATCCCAAGAAATATCTTTATCCCTTCAAAATAGATCTTGTCTCAACTATTTACTAAATTCACGATTACAATATTGTTCTAGATATTTTGCATAATTTATAAATCCTAGATATTTTTCCCAATTTTTATAATTTCTAGAGATTTTCTGCAGAAATTTCATAAATTTCCTTTTTCAAGATAGCCCTTCATTCTCCTACATCACTACAATACACACAAGGACCAAAGGACCACTCCAAGTGACCATTCCCTAAGCTAGCACTTATTTTCCACAATATTAACCCCCAACCATATGCATGACAAGTCCAGGGTGTGGTTATAAGCCTCCAACCACATGCACAACACTACCTCCATGCAGTTATGACCCAATGTGCCCAATTCAAAGGGTGTTGTCTCGAGATTTGATCCACTTTTTCAGGCTAACCCTCAGATCACTGCCAAGAATTTCCTATAACTTCTTAGAATGATAAATGACATAATGAAAAATATTTTTGTACAAAAATTGAATAAGAACTGACCCGGGACATGCCTAGTCCATAACATAAAATTTTTCAAACACATGGAAAAACATGTAATCTACATGTCATGAATGCATATCTGATCATATTAGTCTAAGATTCATATGAGAATCACCAAGAAGGTTGTACGCCCTCTCTATGGAGTTGCAACAACACTTATTATTCCATACACTCATCAACCAATCAATAATTAAACAATTCATGACAAGAGCCATAGATGGTACACATCATATAACTAGCATATAACCAGAAAATATCCAACATAGAAACCATATGAACTCAGCCATAATATCACCAATACAATCACTACAAATATTCATGAATCATAGTAGAGGAATAGCTCTTATTAACATATGAAAATACCAACCAAGTCAGGGACTTCCATGTACCACCCGACCATAGATTGAGCTGAACCAAATCTCTCTTTCAAGCAATCACCCTTGCACCATATTCCAAGCATAAAGATGGCATTTCATGGAATAAAAAAAAAGAACCAAATAAGGGATTCCAGAGGCCAAACCACTTCGACCATCAACCACAATTATTCCACCTTTATGGTTGTACAACATTAACATAAACCAGACTAGTCTCTACCCAAGCTTTCTAGGGCTCCAAGAACTAGTAACTCGACCCAAAACCTTCGAGGGCTCTAGAGTGTTAGTCCAACCCGGCTCCAAGGACTAGTAACTCAACCCACCAAGGGGTCCATAGATTTTTTCCCAACCTAGGCTACAAGGCTAGTAACTCAACCCAATTTGTTCCAGGGCTTCCAAAGCATTTGATCCAAGCCAAATCCATAAGGAACATGAGAACCATTCAAAAATAAATAAAAATAAATAAATCAAATAAATAAATAAATCAAATAAAAAATAAAAAATCAAATCAAATCAAATCAAATCAAGTGTAAAAAACCCACAACACCATGGCTATATAGGAAATGGAAAGTCAAGGCTAAAACCACTCTTATTCTAGGAAAATATCCATGCCAATGAAAGCACATAACCATAAAATCACATGCATATACCATGCATCCGCAAATCGACAAGGAAATCACACATGAAACTTGTTACCTGCAAAAAGAATATGTTGTAGTTGATGATCCAATTGTTCTCTTGCACTTTCCTACTTATCTTTTCCTTCTTTCTCCAAATCCAATGAATGCTAAAGTTCTTTAAGCATGCTCCACGAATGCTCCAATATTTATCTAAGTGTGTAAGAGTATGAGAGAATGAGAGAATAGAAGAGAGCTCCAAAACTAAATTGACAAAAGGTTGTAAAATTGATCCTTAGAAGCCATTTTATCATTGAGGCCTCTATTTTCTTCATTTTCCTTAATTTTTCCTTCAATTTCCCTCTCATGCAAATCTGTGTGTCTTCACCTTCCTTTTCTCCTATTTTCCTTTATTTTCATAATTAAAATTCTAATTATTGCCACTTTTCCTTTGATATTTCCTTTTCCAATTTACATAGCCATTAATTAATCACCAGGGATACCCATCTCTATGTTTTTCCCAACATTTAGCTTGGAATACGTGCCCCGTGACCTTGGTCTTATTTTATTTACATAGAAAATCAGGCAGGGGCTATTCATTAGCTATGGTAACATAACATCATTTTTCATTCAGGTTGGAAAAATAAATGACATGCTCTTCCTCAAAAAAGGTGTCAGGAAATAGTTTTATGGCTAACTTCAAAGATGGAATTCCACATTCAATGGGTAGCATATCCTCCATCTTGTAAACTAGCTGGAAACGAGTGAAGCTCATGGAAATTTTATTTGAGGTTTGATAGGCCCATGATGAAGATAATAACCATTGAGATTCCATATTGACTTATGATTCCTTTTCACCACACCCAAACACATATACACTATCTACAAGAACCATGTGGTGACTTGACTCATGCATAGTACTTCTTTAGATATATCCCATTATGAGGCTCAAAAAAGGGTTACCATCATAATCCACTAACTCATATGCCCCTTGTTTCAAAACATGCTTGACAACATAAGTTCCATGTAACAGAGGTTATGCTTTACTAATGCATAACTTGTCATGCTCCTGGTCATAGACCAGAACAAGGTCCCCTTCTTTTAAGGCATAATAAAAAATCAATTTATGATATTAGGATTTAGAAAAAAAATTATAGGTATCCCTAAATATGGCAACATAACATCGTTTCTCATCCAAGTTAGAAGAATAAAGGAGATGCTCTTCCTCAACAAAGGTGTCAGGAAATAGTTTTATGGCTAATTTCAAAGATGGGATTCCACATTCAATATGTAACATAGCCTCCACCCTATAAACCAACTAGAAAGGAGTGAAAATCATGGAAATTTTATTCAAGGTTTGATAGGCCCATGACGAAGAGCATATTTGCTAAGATTCTATATCGACTTATGATTCCTTACCATCCATTGAATCATGGTTTTGAAGGCACAATTAATGGCCTCTACTTGCCCATTGGCTTATGGATAATAGAGGGTTGAGAATTCATGATGAAAAACCCACTTGGTAGCTAGTTCCATCATAATGTGAATATTAAAATGGAATTATGATTAGTCGTGATCATTTTGGGTACCCCAAACCTAGCAATAACATGGTTAAAAGAAAACAATGTCAAATAGAATCATCATTAGAGAAGGTAGGCATAGCTTCAACCCACTAAGTGAGGTCGTCCATAGCCAAAATAATTTGTAGAAATGTCCATTAGTCGAAGTTGGTTTACACTGCATAAAAGAAATGCACCAATTTGTAAAAGTTCTAACAGAAAACCCACACCCTAATTTGGTTAGAGTCATTTTGTCTCTTAAGTAGGTTTGGAATTATTATTTTTCCCACCATGTTACTGAGAATTCTTCAATTGCATGCACGACACCATTTGAATCTTGGTAATTTTCTTAGGAGGTGTGGCTTGTTGATAACTAGGCATAGTTGTAGGGGCTTGTGATGTAACAATTAGTTTCCTTAATTGAGAAACCAACTCACTCATAACGTCATAAGAGATAAAAAAAAAAAAAAAGACCTACGCCATAAGAATACGGTCCAAGTTTGGGTCATTGTGGATTGATTGAAGGTTAAGGAGCATTAGGAATGATGTCATACAAAGTTCCCAATTGTGAATAAATAAAGTCAAGATGCTAGGCACATAAGATATCCTACTCCCTTATAGCCACCTCAACACTAGTGGCATCCTTGGAAATGGGAGGTAGCAAGGATTAGTTAAACCTATATTTAAGAAATTGTTCAAGAACCCTAGTACTAATCAATCTCTTCCTTTGCCTTCACTCATCGATTTGATCAGAGATGTGGGTATAGGTGTCTTATTTGAAATCATAATTTAGATCAATTACGATATCATGTCGCAAAGATAACTAAAAAAATACAAGGAAGCACAGTCATGATAGGATGCTTTGTCTAGTTTGATATACCATTTTGCAACATATTAGTGAAGGTTTGTTGGAAGAGTCTCAGCATAATGTATTCATCCACCAAAGATTTTAAGGAACACTAAAGATGGTAGGTGGTGATATTGTGGTCAATTTCTTTCCCTAATTTCCTTTAATTTGGGTGACAAGAAAATATCAATCACCATTGAAGGCAATTGACAAGAAAAAAATCTTTGTACAAAACAAAGAAAAGTTTGAAAATGAAGTAAATCTCATGAATAAGAACTAAAATTTATGCATTAATATATTATGTATATATCATGTAAAAACTCAATCTTGAGAGGCCATCACTCCCAGATAGAGATCAACTTGTATACCAGTCACTATGAATAAACTTTCTACAAGTGACCCAGTCTTGTGGTTTCCCTGTGACTCACATACATGGAGTCACTAGATTTAGAAAATGAATTTTTAAGAAAATGAACTCTCAAATATGAAAGATACAACAAATATCCAACTTACAAAACACTCAAAGAAGGTTGAAATTGAGAGACGAACACTCTGAAACAATCAAAAACCTTGGATCATATAGAAGGAATGAGAACAAACTCAGTATGGATCTCTCCCCAATAAGGTCACTAGTTATGTTTACTTTGAATTCACACTCAAGAAAAGAGATTATTGTGCCTTATATCCTTCCTTAATATCTACCATACGGTGGGTGAAATACAAAAACAAATTCCCTAGCCACAATGTATGAAAAATAAATACAATCAATGAAGGAAATAAAATAAATGGTCGCACCTTAGTATCCTCATAGTATGGTGTAGATTTCAAATTCCTAACAACAATTGGAAGCCTTGTTGCCACACAGATATCCTACTCTAGCTATTCAATTTGAACTCCTACACACATACACAAATGAACAAGACAAAGTATGCCTCTACATAAGGAATGTTACATTGCACTATGAACAATTACAAGAAGTAACATGTAATGAAGAAGGAAATAAATTTTCCATTCATATAATAATATGGGTACATAAAGAGATTATACCTTATTCATAATGTATGCTCTCCTCTAATCCATTAATTCTCCTCTTCCCTCAAATTACAGATAAACTAGTCTCATTTGAGATGAAAGATAATATTAATGATCCCCCCATTACTATTGTCATTGTATCCCTTATTGTTATTATTGTGCCCCTATTGTCCCCATATGGTTATTATTGTGCCACATAGAATCCCTCTATTGTTATTTTTGTGTCTTTATATTATTATTGTTAGGTCGGCTTGGTTATATTGTGACCCCGTAGACTCCTATATATAGAAATGAGGTTTTGTCATTTGAATCATCCAAGAATAGTTCATTTATGTAATGCAAAGTAGGTTGCCTCCTCGAAAAGACTGAATTCTAAGGCGTTGATCTATCTTTTCTATCTTTTTGTGAGCTGGTTTCATAACATTTGGGATCAGAGCTTTGGATTCTAGGGTTTCGCTACTCCAAACAAGTCATCGTGGCATTTTCACTATAACTTTTTTTCTACGACATTTCAGAAGTCGAAAAAAAAAACCCAATTGAGAAGACATCGCACTGAATCTCGGGTCCGAATTCCAGAGCTTTTTGCGCTATATTTTCGGAGATATGATCTGAGGAAGTTGGTCCTTTTGCAAAATCCTGAATTACATTCAAAACAAGTGACTTGGGGAAAATCGTCATAACTTTCTCTCTGAGCATCAGATTGAAATTTTGTAATAAGGTACAGAAAGAGGACGGACTGTAGTTTCTTATAAATAGTTTTCAAAGGCAAAGGTAAAAATAGTGACACGTGTCACTTCATACAAGTTCGCTCTTCTGAAAATGTCTATAATCAGGTCACTGTGGGAGATTTGGCATAACTCTTCATTGGAGAATCCAATTGGTTTCAAACTGGTGGCATTAGAAAGAGGACACCGAGGGCTACCGCAGGTCTTAATTTCAGAACTCGATGTTCTGAAAGTACAGAGATACATCAGAGGCAATATCGAGCTCCTACAAAGAAAAAAAAAGTGTGTAGATTTTTTTAAATTTTTGCTTAAGAGTGGTTTGAAAATTTATTTTGAAGGAATTCAAAGGGCTAGTAGAGCATTATTATTAGTAACTGATGCCCCGAGGAAAGAAAATGCAAACACCTA
>APFE031470369.1:0-14834 GCA_000404065.3 Pinus taeda | reverse complement strand
TTTATGCAGATAAGCAATCTAATTTTAAGAAAACCCCTGTTATTTGTAGAAGACAGGGACACCCACAGAAAAAGTATAGTGAGATAATTATTTTTGCGTGTTAACGCCTATGGATACGTCTATTTGTAGAAAACAGAGACACCCTGTATTTGCATGCCTGCGCTTAGGGTTAGTCACTCTTAAGTCTTTATGAATAGAATGAGATGTTTTTACTGATTCCGGCAAACATTGCGCTACTGGCCGCAGTGGCGAGGAAAACAGAGGTGGTCAAAGAAGCTTTATATGATTTCCGAGCTTTCTGATGGAGATATCCGAAGCCGCTTTCGGAGAGAAGCCGCTAGAATAACGCAATGCATCTGGAATTATTTATCAATAGTTCTGGATATAAAGATGTTCGATAGCTTTACGTCTCTATCAATAATTCTCTGGGAATGGCAGTACCGCAGAGAGAATTATTGATAGAGACTAAAGATCTCGAACATCTCTATATCGAACTCCCGCTTGTAACAGCTTTAAAATTGGAAAGTTTGATCGATGAATTCAATTTCAAGGTAAGTTGGAAAATTATCCTTCAACATTAATTTCTAAACCATGTCTTTTCGTTTCTATCCTTGGTATCTTATTTTTTGCTGTGAAATTAATATCTTAATTAGATTCGTATATAAGTTAAATTTTCTAGCTAAAATTGTATATTTCAATTAAATTTATATAAAGGTATTTGATCTTGAACTATATTCTGCAGTTGGTAGACAAAACGTAGGAACATTGGGATATTCTGCTCCAGAGATGCTGTCCGGAAAGGGGTACTCGTACGAGGTCGATATATGGAGGTCCGTATTGTACGCCCTTCTATGTGGCAGGACACCATTCGATTAATTCACTCAACCAATCAAATTAAAACCCATCCCGCTAAATTTATATAAACGTGGTATATCTTAATAAATTTATATAAAGATGATCATAGTCATGAAATAATCTTAATCTTGAACTATTTTGGGGTTTTCATTTGGTGAGTTCATAAATTTATGGTCTTATTTCAAGGCCATTTCCAGAGTTATGGCCTTCTATGGGTTGCGTTGCGTACGGTATACCTGCCCAATAAGGATTAACATATGATGTTGCAAGGATTAATGCACATTCACAGATGGGGACACAGTTCTAAAGATATCATGCAAATAGATATCATGTAAATAAAGGTATCGCCAATATAAGTAAATAAAGGTATCGCCAATATAAGTTTTCAGCAATAGTGGTTTGTTGTTTTGTATTTCTTAGATTGGATTGAAATATATTGCTGAGTGGGTTGTGTTCTACGTGAAGTAAATGAGTTAACATGTACTTTGGAAATTATGGATGACACTACCAGACTGCATTTAAATGAAGTAATTGGAAATTGTATATATTTTAGAATTACACGGAAATTTAATGAGGTTTCCTACCTTGCCATGTTAATTAATTATCAGGAAAGATGCCAATTTAAATGAAGTAATTGGAAATTGTATATATCTGAGAATTACACGGAAATTTAATGAGGTTTCCTACCTTGCCATGTTAATTAATTATCAGGAAAGATGCCAATTTAAATGAAGTAATTGGAAATTGTATATATCTGAGAATTACACGGAAATTTTATGAGGTTTCCTACCTTGCCATGTTAATTAATTTGAAATATATAACGCTTGCTATGAAAGAGGAAAGATGCCATGTTAATTAATTTGACATATATAACGCTTGCTATGAATCAGGAAAGATGTATTTGTAAAAATATTAGTTAATTTGTTATGAATCATGAAAGATGCATTTGTAAAAATATTAATTAATTTGTAAGGATCAGTTCCTCCGTGTCTCTTATTTAGATAAAGGTATCAACTCTTGGCTAGTTCTTCTAAATGAGAAAGGTTTAATGTTCTAGGTCATAATAGAGGTATGCAGAATAGCTCGATGGCATCCGATTAGCCTATGGTGAAACCCATGACCAAATTAGGACTACTGTCATCCTTTAGTTTAGGTCGTAGTAGCGTTCAATAGTGTAATTGTTCAGTGCTCCAACATTGGATCTTACTAATCAATGCAAGGCCATAAACCTAGGATCTGAAACTAAACCTAGAAGATGATTCTACATTAGCTCAGCTATTAGCCCATATTTTTTTTACTGTGAGTCACAAGGTTCACTTTGTTGTAGTATAAAAATCAAATTTGATTGGAATGTCGAGGAGGATGGTTATTGGACAATTAATCTGAATATTGGGTGCTTGGCTTTGGATACTTCATGATAGCGTCAACCTTCAAGAGAGTCATTTTGAGCTCACCATTTCCAACTACATGCCCAGAACACTTCTTGAAATAAAGTCTTCCTACTTAGAGTTGGTCACTTTAGTAAGTATAATAGATCATCCTAATTGAATGGATGGAAATAGGGCATTACACTAACTGTCATTTTGTGGAGGAAATATTTTCTATAGTGATTTATTTTAGTAAAGAAAGTGTCATTGGCTATTCTAGATGTGGTTGGTCCTAGAAATGAAATGGGTTCTAGGTAGAGGTTGATCCTACATTTATGTGTCCTTTTCCTCTCTTGCGATGGTAAATTGTTTCATCTATGGTGGAAGCGACTATCTCAAGCCCCTGTGGTGTGTGGACATACATAGATAAAGAGCTTTTCAATAGGTTCTAAAAACAAAACATTCATGGAAATATTCCCACCATTTGTTTTGATCTTTATGTGTTCACATGAGGATATTAAAAAACGAAGACACCCAAAGTATAGGGCATGGGAACGAAGGAAATATAAAATTGAGTAAGTATTATATTGTAAGTGCTTAGGTACTTTCATTCGTGCTTAGTGCTAAAATTCATGATTTAATGCCCTAGATGGCCAAAAGGAACTAGGGTGATTTCCATGGTTTTTATTTTAGGCTTATGCCTTGATTAAGGTATAGTTTATGGATGATTAGTTATTTGTGGCTATGCTTTGCTAGGGGCCAGTGAATGAATGTGATGGTTGTAGTGCTTGGTATATCGATATTTTTGTGAGTGGATGACCTCCGCCCTAGCTAGATGGCAAGAGAGAATCAAACATGTAAGAAAGAAACACCATATCATAGTGTCCCATAAATGAATTCTACATGCATGTTCCAAGTGCTCGGATCTAGAAATGAGGAACGTAAGTTGCTCTTAAGGTAGGGCCGCCATCATGAGTTGAAAGTTCTTGGAAAAATTTATTAATGTAATTAGGAACTCTAGTTACCTACTTGACCACCCCCACACCACTTATAAGGAATTCTTAGCTTGCTCGTTGGTCGATCTCCTTTCCTGGTAAGGTGCAACATTATGAAACTGAGCAGGTGAAGTTACTTGCACAAATTCACCTATTAGTCTTCTTGGAAATGGCCCTAAAGGGGGGTTATGAGCAAATCCCATCCTCAACAAAGGACATTTAGTAGCATGATACCCCTTTTTCCTACACCCTCTATACCAAAATACTCTTTAGGCTGATAAATTCGAAGGTTAGTGCTTACTGTAATAAACATCTTCACGGGGTTCACTCCCTTTTCTTAGCTAGTATGGATGGTACAACTAACGAGCATGCTTGTGCTAACGTAAAAAGTGAAAAATGTTTCTCTTTTATATTTTATTAGAAGGTTATGCATTATTTTTTTACTAGAGTGCTTTTATTGACCAAGCCAAGAAAATTACTGAGCATTTGTACTCTGGAATGTTGTTATATTCATATTTTTTATGATATTTTTTTTCATTGTTACAATTTAGTGGGTATCCCATAATTTTATTTTATCCATCACTTTGGCATCTTATTTCCCATTACGTAGATCATAACACATCTTTCCTAGTTGTCCTTGCTAGATTTTGCAAAGCAATTACATCCTATAACCCTATTTGATTGATTCACATATCAATTTGGAGACTCTGGAAACCTCAAGAAAATTGATGGATTTCAAGAAAATAGTATTTCCAAGATGGGCCATAAATTGGTTATTTGTTCAAAGTAAAATAGCATAACATGTATATCTTATATGGATGTTTGACATGCTTTGTGGAATCTTTATACTCCAATGGTTGTAAGTGCTCACAATTCTTGCCAAATTTTGTACTTTTTGGTTACATTTGGTGTGAAATGCTCTCCTGCATTTCTATATTGGTTCTATTCCTAGAGGCTATTTGGTAACCTTTTTCACTTGCTTTTTATCATCTGGAAATGTTTCCATATTGTAATTCTCTAACTTGATTAAATTGATGAAACCAATTATGGAATACTTTGGCTTAAGTGGAGACGAACTAAATGTAGATTATGTTCAGAAAATTTTGTATTTGAATTCTTGCTACACTAAATAATTTTAGATTACTCATATCCATCCTTCGCTTGAGGGATTATATTAGTTTATGGAGTATTATGGCCATTTTCTCTTCTGAGAAATAAATATTTTAATAGCTAATTATTTTCTAGGTAATCGCATGTATTTTATCTTGAGAGCTAATCAAATATCTCTTTGAAGCTGAAATAAATACATAGAACATCAAGCTAAGTGTCTTTTTCTGATATGTATATTTGATTATCAAGGGAATTTTATCAAATTCACATCTTGTGTATACAAATTTTGAAATACTTATTGTTTAGCCAAGTTGCATATGATTTGAGTTTATATAGAAAATACTTCTAGAAATAACAATGTCATACCAAATCCTAAACAATTATTATATCTACTTAATATAATCTAAACTGCATGGTTAAAGTGAGAAGCATTAACGCCTTGAAAAACCATGAATTTGAGTAGTTTTGGCAACAAAGCATTATCTCAATGTATTAAAAGTTTTTTTTTACTATTATGCAAAAACTCTTGAAGAGTACATGAGACCTTGTCATATTTCCTTTTCTTTACTCTCTTATAAGAAAGGATATGATTGATTAACTTCTCTATCAAGCTTTTCAAGAGGAATTCCTTGTATATAAACTCAAGCCTTTCTTCAAGTCTAACTCTGTGCCAAAAAATCAAGATGCCTGGCCTTCGTTTTGTTCCTAGAGGTTATTTGGAAACATTCTCACTTGTTTTTTAGCATTTGGAAATGTTTCCATTTTGTAAATTTGTCAACTTTCTTAAATTTATAAAATATTTGTGATTTTTGTTTCCAAAATCCAAATGTAATTGGCACAAATTTCACTATTGGACAGAACAAATCTTGTGGTTTGTGCATAAATGATCAGAGTATTAGTACACTTCTGTGTAATTTGAAGTGTACACGGGTAATATTTATTGTATCTTCAGTAATGCTAGTTTTTATGCTTAGAGACAAAATGATCTTTTGCAATCATAAAATAAGTAAATTTGTGCATCAAAAGGACAAGTATTATAGGGATTAGATTTGGAGCTTTCTCGTGTACATTAAACTGGTTATTTATAGAGTCAATTTATTTGCTCATAAATGGGTTTTGACAATGAGAATATCTAGAATATAAAGTCACTTTTGGAAAATATTTATGTCATGCCACTTTGTAAATTGGAGACATTAAGTGCCTACTATATTCCTTTGAGAAATCTCTATGTTTTTCAAACTGACTAAAATAAAAATTATTTGAGGTTTGAAAGCATCAAGAGGGATAGGTACACTAATGAATAAGTTTGGGTGTTTCAACAGGACAATAGGGTTACACTTCTTCTTTATAAGTTCGATGGATTAATTATGAGGGAGTAAGAGTGGACTGTTATTTTATCTTCAACAATCTATTTTTAGTAGTTTGCACACTGTTTGCATTTGTTAGATAGTTTCATTCCACTATTAAGTAAAAGAGAGTGCAAAAATCATGGCATTGTCTTCATTAAGAGAATTCACACATCAGAACCAAAAAGCTTAAAATCTTAATTGAAAGCATGATATACAATTCAATTTGTAGCTTTGGTTGTTCACAACATTTATTCAATTGTGCTTTGGTGACATATCTCTCACATCCCCGCGTGGACACTTTTCAAGGTTACAAAGAGCCTTTCCCCATATTACAAAGGCTTATATTATATGGAGCATGCCTACATCAAATGTGATTAAACTTGAGATCCTGGATGTGGACTATGTAGATATTACCTTTTTCTTCCCTTCATTAGGTAATGTCTTTGGCTGTTATAGTTTCCTCCTACATTGCAAGATTTCATGCTTATGAAATAGCCACCACATGAGTCTTAGTAAATATATGTTCAATGGTTGGTAACATTTTTTGCAAGCAATTTTGTTATCTATTTATTTTTATGTTATCTCTTTATGAGTATAAATATTTTTTGTTAGGTTTACAATAGATATTATATATAATGACTGCATAATTGCTGGTAATCACAGAGAGGAAAAGTTAATCTTTTAATAGACTCTTTGAATTTTCAAAAAATACCCAGCAAAAGATTCATCATATGAAGCAATAAGATTAAACAACAACACTAGTGCATTTACATATCAACTGTCTATTAGTGATACAATTTCAATCATTAACATTCACCACGAGAATGTAGAAATCAAGAATTGTTTCATATCTGATTGACCACACATCCAAAGTGAGTATTGAATTCCTAACGAAGGCTCAGTGGTAATAACTAAGTTTTCTTTAAATTCTTGCTAACGAAATTAGGTCTAATGAAATCAAAACCCTTAGATAAGATATCTAATATCAATGTAACAATATTATTCACCATGCTATACATAATTTATTAGACCGAGTCTATGTAAATTGGTAAGAGATCTTCAAAGACAAGATCACTCAAACAAACGTCATGAAATAAGATAAAGATAAGACAATTTTAATGTCCAAACTATGTTTGACAGTCAAATCAACACCAAATGAAAAATTCCTAGTGGAAAATACATCTGGGATATATTTCCTTGTGAACTACCTAACATATAGAAGCATTTTCCCCTAAAAAAATCTTACATGAAATTAAATATATGTGAACACTAAACCAATACGGATTGGAGAAGAAAAGATAATGAGGCAAAAACCTTCTTTGAAGCTTCTCAATTGTATTATTCCCTTCATCTGGGAAATGGCTATGAAGCTGTCAGCACTGATATGACTGAGAAGTTCAGCCCATACTAGATATAATTTAGTATTCAAATGGGAAAAGCTCATAAATAAAATTCCATTTGGAGCTAGAAGGTAAAGAGAACTCAGTTACATTATGCCAAATTTATAGATTATATAACCTTTCCAACTTAGGTTGTCTCTTAATTTCTAAATACGCTCTTTCAAGTTTAAATAGACACATATTTCATGGACTTTGACATCAGATAAGATAAATAATATTAATGTCCAACAAATAAGAAAAAAAGTAGGTCAATGGGGCCAAAGAAAGTAAAATTAGCAATAGGCACCTCCACGAGTCCCTAAGGCTACTCTGAAATCATAAACCAAGTTACATTGATTAATACATAAGGAAGGGAAATAATATTAAGATCAAGTATAAAGGATTGAGAATTGCTAATTTCAAACAACTTCCTTGAGGTCGGATTTAAAACTATAAACTATGCTCCCATTTTTTCAAATGAAAAATCCCCTATGTTGTTCCTTAGAATTCAATGAATTTGCAAAATTATTTATAACACTAAAGAGTAGAAATCACAATTTTTGACTTAATGAAAATGTAAATGGAAGTTGGAAATATTTTATTATGCCTTGATTCTTTCAAGAAATAACACCATTTAACATTGGTTTAGATAAAAAAGAGATGGATTTATTGAGGAAAAAAATTAAAGATATTTAATATACTGCAAACAAACAAAAACATTACATAAACCCCATCCACAATCCACATTCTAACATAACTTAACTCCATACTATACATGCTCTTTTGAACTTTTGAACATGACCTGACAATAGAAAAGCATCACTAGAGGCCCCAAAAGGCTAAAAAGTATCTAACATTAGTTGGAGAGTCTTTGAAATCACTAAATATATACTTATTTACACATGTTTAAAATCGCTCAAATCTCCTCACATGCGTTAAAATCCTCAAATTTGTCAGAAGCCTTTAAATAATTTGGGAAATATATTATTCTCAACATTATAAAAGCACTCAAATCCTTTCTACCAAGAACACTTTTTAAATGACCCATTCAAAATAAAAACTTTGATGGCTTCACCCAATTCATGAACAACATGATGGTTATCTTTCTAAATCTAAAAACGTCCTTTTGTAAATGTATAATAGAAGTGAGCACATTTTGTTCTTTTTTGTAGTCGCGACGTTGCATACATCCATCATTTTGTGATTACAATTTTTTCACTTCAACTTGTTGGATAAACCCTGTCAATGAAAATGTAGATATTGATTGCATGTTGTGGAGTAATGACCCAACACAATTATGGTATAACTGCAATTTTTTGCAAATCCAAGCTTCTTGGAATATGAATGAAAAGTGGATAAAAGTAAACATAATTCTAATTGTGACACTTGTGGTCTCATATGGACGTATCTCATAGGTTGCTACCCAAATAGAATAACCTCTTAGGTGTTACAAGATAGGCTTCTGTGGCATTCACTAACAAAAAACACTTGAATTTTTGGGAATGCATACAAGAGAATTGCTTCCAAAGTTAGATTGAACTTATAGCCAAATGTTTGGACTCAAGGCATTAAGCCTATCACATTCATGGTTGCAAATCTAAGTGGTTTGCTAGTATGACTTGAAACATAAGGTATGCCTTGTTCAAACTAGAGAGTGACCAAAGGGCCAAATTCAAAATTTTATGTAAGTTTATGGAGGCCCCAATAAATCTATTGTAAAGTTGGTATTCATTTATTATTCAACATTTCTAAGTGTAGAAGCAGTATTTTATATTACAAAGTAAATAATTCCAAAAGTAAATAATTCCAAACTGGAAAACATTTAGATCAAGATAACATATCACATCTCTTCATCTATGCTCTTCTTCCCTATGTTAGAGACTTGTAGCATTTCCTTTATAACCTCCCGTATAAATGCTCATATTAAACTACATCTAAATGCACAAAATATTGCATATCTACATCAAAAAAAAATATAGCTAGTTCTAGTTAACCCGTTTTAGCAAAATAGCGGTCATAAATTGGCATTGATGGAGCATGAGGTCGGTTGAATGGTGCGCACATATATATTGCATCCCGCGGTTAGGGTTATTGTCCGCAAATAACATTTACTTGAGGAAGAGATCAAGCAGTGAAATAACCGTCCTGCAATTGCGTGGTGCTAACTTTGTAAATTGTCAATAATTTCAAGGTTGAAACCATGTTGCGTGCGATAAAATTGCTGTGCCGTTTTTGCAGAACATGTAATGCGCGCTTCGTCGAAAGAAATGGTATTCTTTCAGAGAAAGAAGCCGCTGGAATAATGAAATGCATCGTGGAAACTCTCCGGTACTGCCATTCAGAGAGAATTATTCATAGAGACATAAAGCCATCCAGCATTTTCATATCAAACGGTGCGAACTCTGGCTCGTCATGGGTTGCCAAACTTGGAAACTTCGACCGAGCACTTCAGCGTAAGTTGGAAAATTATTATACAACATTAATCCGAATTTCGATTTCATTCTTGGCATACATTTTTAATAGCGGTTGGCATTGATTATGAGTCGTAACCAAGTAAAGTCATGCAATGCATCTTGCATAAAGTTGAAGCACTCAGCTGCTCGTTAATCCACTCAAAGAATCAAATTAAAACCTATCTCGACGAAATTTCCATAAAGGAGGTATATCTCAATTAGATTTATATAAAGTTAGTCATTGTCATAAATGATCTTGAACGATATTTTACAGCCACAGGTGGAGTTTTACCCTGAGCAAAGGTGGGAACATTGGGATATTCTGCACCAGAAATGCTAATCGGAAATGGAAATGGGTACTCGTACGAGGTGGATATATGGAGTGCGGGAGTGGTATTATATTATATTATCTGTGGCAGGACACCGTTTGAAGCTGAGAATGAGGATGCCATGAGCATGTATGAGCAAATAACATTAATAAACTTTTGTATATTCATTTAAACTTTTGTAACATTAATAAAATTCATTTATATTTTTACACTTCTCTGTGGCAGGACACCGTTTGAAGTTGAGAAAGAGGCTGTCATGTGGATGTATGAGCAAATTCAAAACACGGAGGTAGATGTGGGTAGCGGTGTGTGGGGTTCCATATCTGATTCTGCAAAAGAAGTCGTCCTTGGAATGTTGGAGAAGGATGTGCAACAATGACTTTCTTGCGATGAAATTTTGAGTGAGTGGGCTGTGATTTGCTTTAGGTTTCGCAAAAATATCATTATAAATTTATATTGGAATTGGAATGGTCTTCTTGTGATTGGATTTGATGGGTAGAGCGATGAATTAGTCGTGATTGATGCAGGCCATCGTTGGATTATGGGCAATGCAGAGATGGTTGTGGCTTCTAGCGCCGCCTTTAACACAGAGATCGTTGCTACCTCTAGTTCGACCTTTAACACAGAGATCGTTGCTACCTCTGGGGTCGACGATGAAGTGGCTTCTAGCTCCGCCTTAACACAGAGCTTGTTGCTACCTCTGGGGTCGACGGTGAAGTGGTTTCTAGCTCGGCCGTTAACACAGAGCTTGTTTCTACCTCAGGTCGACGGTGAAGTGGTTTCTAGCTCGGCCGTTAACGCAGGGATGGTTCTACCTCAGGTCGACGATGAAGTGCATTCTAGCTCCACCGTTAACGCAGGGATGCGTTCTACCTCAGGGGTCGATGATGAAGTGCGTTCTACCTCCACCCTTAACACAGAAATCGTTGCTACCTCAGGGGTCGAAGATGGCGGCCAAGATTGAGTACATACCTTTTGATAACAATGCAACACAGAAATCGTTGCTACCTTAGGGGTCGACAATGGCCGCCAAGATTGAGTACATACCATATGATAACAATGTAGTGAGGACAACTTATATCATATAGTGGTTTTGAGGGTGAAGGATTACGAAAATAGATAATTGCACTATCTTTATATATATGTTTCCATTTGTTTTAATCTCCGAAAATTTCATGCATCATTTGGCATTTCCTTAACCTGATTTCATATATGCACATACAAAATTTGCTTATTTGCAATTCATGTACACTATATACATGGTTCTTTGCAATTCGTGTACAGTATATACATTGTTATATATAATATTTGCAGTTTGATACATGTACACTATGGTTATATATAACATTTGCAATGTGATACATGTACACGATATACATGGTTTCTTGAGCGAGATTGTGGAGTTTCTTATGGTTAGAAATGCTTGAGTATAATAGTTATCTTGTTTTTATTTTACTTATAAATAAAATTTTATTTTAAATTTTAAAAAATAAATTTTTAAAAAAATAAATAAATTATATTTTCTAAAATTTAATATGAATTAATGTTTAATAGTAAATATGGTAATGTAATTTTAATTATATATATAATTTTTCAATTAAGCATTCCAATCACAAATTTAATTGATATTTAATCAATATTTATTAATATTTAAAAGATTTGTATAAAAACATGTTAAATATGGTGGGAGTGGTATGAAATAAAAAAATTATATTTTTCGAGATGAAAAAAGCATTAAAGTTTGATATGTAGAGGATATAAATTAAGAATTACATTAAAGATGATTTTTTTTATTTTTTTTTTATAGATAAATCAAAATAATTCCAATATTTATATTAGGAAAAAATGTTGGGTTTAAATTTGATTCTCATTTGGACAAATTTTCACGAATGTTAAAAGAATTTTAACAACTAAAGCAAAGAAAATAAAAAGTATTCATCCCACATGCATCATCATACATGTTCTCCTTTCACTCTCATATGCAAATGAGGTGAAGGAGGCTCTATTGTACATTTAAGTAAATGTGCAGGAAGAGAGTATGGTTTGCATATGTAATTTTCTTTAATTTGTATGTGGCAGCACAAGATACTACATTGGTTTTATTATTTTTTATTTAAGGGAATCAATTCGATGCTACAATACAAATAGGAATTAAGGTCAATGCCAAATGGATCACAAGAAATATTTTTTACTATAAGTGAAGTTATAACATTGTGGTTCAGAATATCAAGTTAATGAACATAAAGGCCCATAAGGACCTAAAGGGCCATTAAGACTAAGTTGTTGACTCAAAGCTAACTTGCTAACATAGTCATTAATTTAATAGAATTTCATTTCATAAAATAGATTCTAGGATTTATAAAAAACCCACATCATAAAATTCAAGGCTACAATCCTTATTCTATACATATCCCAAAGATCTAATTATATTCATTAAATCTCTTTAGGATGATATGGATTGATACATATCCCAAAGATCTAACTATATTCATTAAATATCTCTAATATTGTATGGATGGTTGTGATCTCAGTGAGTATCTTAGTTCAAATTGTAATAATACTTGCAATGCCACTAGGTATCATTCTACCAATTACAACTTGTAAGTTGCAATACAAAGGTTTTACAAATAAAAATTGAGTATTTATTTTAAATTCATAATTAAAAAATAAACAAGCATAACTCATTCACTCCCCCTCTCTATAGCGTCACTCAAAGCAAACATGAAAATTTCTCTCATATACATTAAATTAACTAATTTCTTCATAAATATTTTCACAAAATTTATTTACAACTATTAGTTCAAAAAAAAAGAACAACAAAATTAAAAAGAATTGCAATTACTAGATTGAAAAATATTGGACTTAATAAGAATTTATGGAATATAAATAAATAAATAAAATATTTTAAACAATTATTGCAACTTAAAAATCAACTTCTACATTGTACACATTTATTTAATTTTATTCATTTTCAATCCAAAGCCCTATAAGCTATAGTATAATCAATATTATTATAATATATTATTATAACAATAACAATAAAGACCAATTATTTATGATAATTAATAAGTATACAAATAATAGAAACTATATTTTTATATATTTATGTATTTATGATTATTATATTAATGTTATTATAATAATATAAACTGTTGTTGTTGTTGTTGTTGTTGTTGTTGTTAGGATTTAGTATTTTCAATAGTTATTTTAGGGTTTGTATACATTGGGTTTATAATATTAGTCCTTTTTGTTTATTATTACCTAAGGGTTTAATACTAAAATCCCAAGGGATTATGAAGCATCGGGAATAATATTAAACAAAAAGGACTAATATTATAGACCCAAGGAACTAATAAACCCAACTCTTTAATATTATAAACTTAAGGAATTAATGAACCGAACGGATCAATATTAAAAACCTAAGGGATGAAGAAGCACAAGGAATTAATATTACGAGCACAAGAGAAACATAAAGATGACCATGTTTGATATTATAAACCCAAGTTAATAATAAACCTAAAGGATTAATACTAAAACCCCAAGTTATTATGAACCGAAGAAAATAATGTTAAATCCAAGGGGGTAATATTATAAACCCAACAATGGTAAACCCTAATATAAATATTAGAAAGAAAAAAATAAACATGGCTTATTTTCATGGTGAGAGAATCCTTGATCTGAAATCACTCGTAAATGACCTCAGAGAATTAATGAAGGTATTATAGACTCATGTGCTGGGGTGTGCCTATGTTATTCTATGCAACGATTGATAAGATTGCGAAATACACAAACACTGAAATAGTAAGAGAAACACATTAAGCAAACACATAAATACAACAAGTTTAATAAGGAGTTCATTGAATCCTCCTGGGCTACGTCTCCTGGTCCAGCCTTCAGTAGTGGCCTTTCTATTGTGTCTGAAAGTAGAGTTTTTACAATCAGGAGCTCAATTTGAGTCTCACTTAACAGATGATGATCAGTAGGATTGTACCTGGATTCCCCAACTCTCTAGAGTACACAGACTCCCCTTACTAAATCTCAATCTCTATTGGTCTCAGTGGTATGAGTCTAATTTGGTACTGAATACCTGACAGGTATACACAAAAGAGTTGATTGAACCTCTCAAGCCTTCTCTGGAGTTCACAAACTCTCAGACTCTCTCTGTCTCTGTATTCTCAATGCTGCCTTTGCTCCGCATGTCATCTCGGCTTCTCTATTCTCTGCAATTTGCTTCTCTCACTTTCTGCTTCTCTTTATCCACTTTCTCTTACTCTCTATCTGTTTGTGGCTTAAAGCCAATCCGATTCCTGACTATTCGTTTCCTCTACCTAGCTTCTTGGATCTCCTTCCTCTGTCTGCTTGAATTCCCCTACTCTCCCCCATCATCGTTGTGTAACACTTCACGGAGAGGTGGTCACCTGTTTCCTCACAAAATGAGTTTCAGTTCTCTTTGAATGGTCGTTATTTCCATTTCTCCAAGATTGCATGTGAAAATAATTCCTCTCCCAATTCATCGGTCATGTTGGACCTCAAATATCATATGACTCATCCTATTTCTTCGTCGAATCTGGTCAGCCATTGGATCATTTCTCCATCGTCGATCTAGAGCCTCGAGATCCTATGGTCTCCGTCCATATCAGGCAAGTAAGTAGCATGACTTTTACTCGTCCGATGTGAGCAATTTTTCTCTCTCATCCGCTGGACACGTGTCACCCAGTGTATGGAATCGGGCAGGACTCAATCAAACCCGCTTACCAATTGAAGCCATTCCGATATCCTACCAGTTTTAGCGCGGGACCCGCCTTCTAATGGAATCGACGATTTCCTTATGGTTTTATGCTTTCCTCGTCATTGAGTGCTTCGAGGCTTTCCTTCACTAAGGGGGATGCCCTGCGATACACGATTAGTGATTTAGCACTAATCGTGTATTAGAAACTGCCTCTGTTTTTGAATTTGACCTCCCGTTTGTCAATTTGTGCAAGTGTACGGTCACCATG
>APFE031470349.1:2932-91661 GCA_000404065.3 Pinus taeda | reverse complement strand
AATTGATGGCATTGGCCTCATGGTTAAACCATGAGGACCAAAGAGCAAATGAGGCCAAATTGATCATGAACAAAGAAGTGAAGGAGCCACTGCTCATTAGGCCAGAAATAGAAGACCCGCTGACCCTCATCTCGACACATAAGCAATTAGCCACAGACCCCACAACTTCCCTAAGGTGGATGGACAAACAAGCTCAAGCTATCGCCCACTTTGAGGATATGGAAAGGCTATTGGGGGACAATGCTGCTCATGCTTGTCAGCGTAGGTGGAATACCCTCGGCCACAGCTTGCAAGTCCGAGAATATCACACACCCATCCGGATGAGGGAAGCTTTGGCCAGGGTTGCCCTCTACAAGAAATCCGTGCAGAGCCTCCAGGCCAACTGGATCGGCCTTAAACTCATCCCACCACTACTGCTGGGCCTAACTGAGGGAAATTCAAAGGAAAATGAAGGTCAGCAGGGCAGAGGTGGACAGGACAGCAGGATTTCACCCCCGCAGGGAAGACACTACCACTGAGCCTTGGGATGCCAGCGAGGCAGTGAGGGCCATGAAGGACGAGGACTTGGATTGAGTTGCTCAAGGATGAGCAAATATTTCAGCTGGGGGGTGATGATGAGCCCCAATTTTGGTACAATTCGGGCTCATTTTGGCCTACTTTACTTGCTCAATCCATTCATCTTTATTTGCTTATGCATGCATTTCTTAGTTATTTCATGTTGTTTGTAGGAGGAAGGTTAGACACTTTATCCACGTGACTAATGCATTGTGATTCCAGGTTTTGGCATTGAAAAAGGGGAACAAAAGACAACGCAAAAGGAACAAGGAGACATAAGGTGGCACTGCTGATTTTGTGGAGAGATGTCCACAGTATTGGGACATTCCTCGTGATTCCCACCGAGAACTCCGAGATCCAATCAATCTCCCCTCCGAGCCTCAGAAGTAGCCAGCTGTCCTACAGGAACAGCAGTCATCAACTGTTCTACCAGAACAGCAGTTGACTGCCTCACAAATCCACAGTTAAACTTCAGTTGGATAGCCGAGCTCCTAGAATCAAGGCTACTTGGCGGATCATCACTTTTTCTTGTATAAATATGGAGGCCGTAGCCTTAGATAGGTTGTTGAATCTCTTGGGTTATCATATCATATTGGAATCAGTCTAGTTTTGTTTTCTTTTGCTGTAAGCCAGTTTGGCATGACGTTGAATTATAAATAAAGAGGATAGTTTGTGATCGATTCCTGAGTTTTATTAGGAGACTATAGCTCTCAGGCTAGGGCCCAACCTAAGAGCCATAGATCCCCTCTGTTGTAGTATTGTTTTTATTTCTTTTCCAGCACTTTACGTTTCATTTGCACATGCAATTTGAATGGCAGTCTTGTAATTCGATTTTCTTATGAGTTAGGTAGATTTTGCTTATGGTACAATTACTTCCACTTGTTTAGTGTAGCGAATGATACATGACATCCATTGGAGCTCCAGCAGAATCGGTTGTTAAGGCTCACTGCCATCTCGTTTGAAGATTGGGGTGCAGTCCATAGTAGACCACCAAAAACACGCATGAATTTGGTTGATACAGTTATGATTTGGATTTAGATGCTTCCTTGTCATTTACACGAACCACACATCCCTTCATCACAGTCCCATACGTATTTCTCCTTGCGTTTTGGATCACTGTTCAATGAAATCACGGTACACTTAGTGTAGGTTGATGCCTTTCCGGTTTGATAAACAGTTTTGGTCATTTGTTTCATTTACACTCTTCTCCATCTCGTTTCATTACCATCCTTTCTGTTTTGACTTTGCATGCAACCACGTTTCTTCGCCTTACACTGCGTTCTGCCCTTTCCTAAACATCTCCTAATCCTCACGTAGCCTCATTCCTTGACCTTTCACATCCATCACTCCAACACACTCCCTACGCCTGTTTCCCATCTCATCCTTCCATTCTTGAGCCGTCACTAGCCTGTTCCCTATCTCTCACATCCCTTCCTACCCGTCCATCACCTTTCCCTCACCCCATTCCTCCACGGTAGACCATCCTGTAGCAATTCAGAGACATCCTGTAGAAAACCCTGAGTTTCCTGTAGAATCCCCTGCAGACATCCTGTAGGAGGTCTTTCACGCGGTTGCTGAGCTTCTGCACGTGGGAAGCCTCTGTGGATGGATGCCAAGGGTCCATAGGGACCTCACCTAGCCTCCCCAACCTGTCCCACACTTTCCTTCCTTCTCCATCCAAGCTGCACAATCAAACCCTAATAAGTAAGCAAAACACAATCACTCCACCTACTTAACGGAAAAGTATAAAAACATGTCCTTTATAATGCCAATAGTTTAGATTCATGCATTTCCACTTGTTAGATGTAGTAGCAGCATTGGTAGAAGTATTACTCATCCTCATTGCATTATAGAGGTTAGACTAGTCAAATTAAGGTTTCCTAGGGTTACATGCGTTGAATTACTTTTAGTTCATTTTTGTCAATTAGCTTAGTCTCCTTTGAGCTAGCTTTCATCCATCATTGATAAAGCTTCTTCTGTGAGCCTATAGAAGTTGGTTTGAGCCCTAGCGGACTTGTGCCAGCTGACCAAGTGACAGCTGCGACAAGAGCTAGTACTTGTGCATATAGCACCGTCGCTTCCAAGTTTGTACGAACAACCGGGTTGATAAAATGAGAGACAGGAAGCCTCAGGAGTTGTAGCATTATTGCTACAATACTGGAGCTCACCACAAAGCAAGGCACGAAAAGCATCGTGTAGATCACAAGTTCCAAGTCATTGATGAATGGTTGGAAAGGTGAGGGAGATGTACCCTCACCTGCTGAACCACTGAAAGTGATATTTTGGGGTCCAAAAAGCTTCCAGTGGGGAGGAATGATCAGGTGCTCAAAAAATAGCTCAAAATTCAAAGTTTTCGGATTGGTGTGGAACTTGGATGACCACGTTGTGCTCGTCATCCTGAATTTGGTGCAACTCATTTCACACGAAACGGACTCCATATGACTCCAGAAATGAGTTCTATTCACTTTCTCAAACAAGTGAATTTTAAAAAAAGGACAACCGAGTCAGCAGTCTGTACTGCTGACGTGGCACTGACTGTGTAGGTTATGTGGACATTGACTTGGTCAATGGGATCCTCATCAAATCACTAGGTGACAAGTGACTTTGTTTCATTAGTTGGATTTTTATGGTTTTGATTGGCTGAAGGAGTGGCCAACCATGGGCTAACACGTGGCCCAGCCAAGGTCAAACCCGCAACCTCCCAACACCAATACAAAGGCCTTACCATCACACCATGTGCCATGGTTCTTAACTATACATGTTGGCTAGTTCTATTTGAATTATGATGATCGCGTTGTTCAAAGGAGCAGGCCAGCCCACAGTTACGATTATGGTTAACTGCTCATGTGGCCACCGTGATGGAGGAGTCGGGGCTCAGCCATCGAGGAAAGGCCATTGGCCTTAGCCCCCAGGAATGTGACCCCCCCACCTGGCCTCATTTTTCATAAATTAAGCATTAGCGGTCATTTTAACTGTCCAAAAATTTCACCCAGTTTTCAGCGAAATTGTCACCCCGTTAGCGCGCTTTGCTAGCAAAATAGTCAGATGATGCCGAAATTTGGGGAATTTCCGATGCAGTTAGAAGAAGATTGGAAAAGGTCATAACTTCTTCATTTTTTTACCAAATCAGGAGCAAAAAGAGGCTACAAAGGCATTTTTGGGCATTCTGGAGCCACTAGAACAGGTTTCAAAGCATTCTTAGCATTGTAAACTGATGTATTCACATTCTTTAGCATAATAGAGAAGGTCAAGCCATTGGAAGCTAGACCAAGGATACATAGCCCAGGAGGGGTGAACTCCTTCATCATGTTCTATTATGACACTGATTATGATGATGTTTATGTCTGACATTTGTTGTTGTTCAGTCATTTGTTCATGTAAATTTGCACTCAAAAAATACATAAAAACACTCAAAAACCCATGTTATACTTTGCAAACAATCTCACAAATCCTCAAGCATATTTAATATCATATGAAAATGGATTTTGGCACAGCAAAACTAATTTTCTTAATCATATCACTTACACATTCAAACAAGCTCAAGTAGGTGAGGTGTGGCTTTAACTTTAGATAATGGCATGTGTCTGTATATTTTGCCCATGGATTTCATGGCATCTTCATTTCACATAGAGGTGTTTTACAATGTAGTGTGGGAGAGATTGTTACATCAAAAAATAATAATAATTTATAAATTAAATTTTAAAGTATAAAATCAAAATATAAAATAAAGTTATTATAAATTTAAATTTATATTAGCCATGCACATGAAAATATAAATAACTTGTGAACCTTTAAATTTCACACCCAATATAATTTAAGAATTCATTACATGTTCTGAAATAGTTCTGAAATGTGGGTCTTGGATGTGACTTTGGAGTTAGTGTTTCTCTGAAATGCTATCAGGTAGGTAGGCCATATCCAGTCTATGGATCGACCCGTATGATTGAAGGATGAATTTGGACATGGAGGAGATCATATATTACAAGCTAATTCTGCAATGTGGAAGAATATTTCTAGGGTAGTTAGAATATCAGCAAGAGAGGGTTTCACCGAAAAGGATTTTACCAGATAATATTTCCGTGGATGATTCCAGTGGGCTATCATATTTACAACAGATGGTGGAATGTAGCTCATGTTCCTCCTACATGTAATCCAGTCCTTAACGCATGGCCAATGTCACCTTAGTTTCACCACCCTTCTCAAATGATCTAGGATTTGACCTCTGGGCATTCCCTCGGTTGGCTAATGAAGGTGTTGAGAACACAAAGGAACTAGAAGTGCCCCCTCGTCATTGTAGGAGAAACAAGATTATCAAGCAGCAGCAGGAGGTGGTAAGCCTCACAATAGGGAAGGATATCTCCCTTTAGCACATAATGGATTTTGAAGGTAAATCATTGGTGGGTCGGTTTGAGGTAGAAACTATTGCAATTTCAGCGTTAAAACTATGGGTTTCTTCATTATTCCCTCTATTATGTTATGACTTTGTGATTCATACTCTGTTTTGTGGATGGTTGGCCTTTGTTTCAGGACAGATGGGTACTACCACCTAATTATGAAGCAAAATTGGAGTTCGAATATGGAGGGTTTGCTACTAATGCCATGGTCTATTGCTTTTGACCCTGAGAAGAAGTTAGATAACAAATAAATGGTTTGGAATCTTATTCTAGGATTACCACTTCATTTTTGAGGTATGGAGACCTTCACGACCATTAGCAATAGGCTAGGTCTTTTTTTTGGAGTGGAGGAGAGCTAGCAAGAGAAAGGGACAGACATATAGCGTGGATCCAGGTTGAAATATATCTTATGTCAACACTAATAGATAAGGTCGAACTTCTGTTAGATGGGAGAGCATGGCATCAAAGGCTGGACTGCTGGAAGTTTCCCTTTAGATTCCATCAATGTCATGGAACTGGTCATTTAATGAAATATTCCTTCAAGCAGGGACCCCTTGGGCTTGCAAAGGAGTCTAATGGGCCCAAGAAAAATTTGGAGGACTTGGCTAAGCTAAAGGAATTAGCCAAGCTAGTAGCTTGTCTAGAAGTTGGTACTACGGTTTGTGAGGAGTCTCTTCCTTCCTCATGTGAAAATAATGGGTGTGTTTTGTCGGGTAATTCTTTGCCCTCATCCAAGCCAATAGCAAGTCTAGAAGCTAGTATTATGGGTCGTGAGGAGTCTCTTCCTTCCTCATGCAAAAATATTGGGTGTGTTCTATTGGGTAAGTATCCTCCCCCTCTTTTTCATTTTGATTCATGTCCCTTAACCCCTTCAGTTTCACTTGGTCCCTCGCAAGGTAGGGAGCCCCCTCATGTCCCTCTCTCTATTCCCTCGAACTCCCCTCAGGAATATGTGCATGTGTTTCATGTTCCTTCTGGGTATTTATCCCCTTTCCCTCAATTAAGGTCCCCCCCCCCCCCATAGCCCTAGTTATTCTTGTGTCCCAAGATGCCTCAAAGAGCTATGCTCTCAAACCAAGCAAACTTGAATCTATTATCCCTCCATCTTCAAGAGGCCTCACTTTTGACATTCCTACATCAAACTTTGTAGGTAGGAAGTCCAATTCACACAAAGATCATGAGAAATCAAGGAAGAAAATCAAAATAGTTCAGTAAGTTTCTATAGCTAAGATGCTTAGAGAAAAGGAATCCATGTGTAGAGGGATTCCATGATAATTCTCTTCTTTAACTTGAGGGGGTTGGGGGGGGAGGGGAAATTTTACTCTCAAACACGACATGTTGGAAGTATGTTATTTGAATATCCTTATGATTCAAGAAACCATATGTTCCAGCCCAAAATCTCAAAAAAAAATGAAAATCATCTGAAAATACTAGACATATTGTCATTTCTGAGGTAGTGGGTATGTTAGGAGGGTTAATTACTGGGTGTAATAGGGACTGTAAGGCCCTCACTTCCTCTCTTCTCCCTTCTCCTATATTGGTGAATCTTTTATTCAAGGATCAAGTCAATTATTTTTCCTTGCTTAATGTATATGGTCCTTATGTTGATATAGAATTGTATTGGGAAGGATTTCCTGAAACGGGTGCTTTTTTGAATAGTTATGTTATTGCTTGAAGTGACCTAAAATTTACCTTGGGACTAAGGGAAGTTTGGGGCATCACCCTCAGTTGGATCCAGCTAATGGTTTTTTCTCTTAATTTATCTCCAATAATCATTTGGTGGACGTGGAACTAATAAATATCCTCCAAACATGGTCCAATGGACACTTAGAAGCTTCGGAAGTTTCAAAGCGACTAGACAATTTTTTTGGTTTCAGAGTTTCTAACGGAATCAAGGTTGTTATTCAAATCTATGGTAGGAAAAATAGGAGTTTTGAATCATCAACCTATTCTTATTTAGGTCTCGAATGGGGAATCCCCTAACAGGATTCCTTTCATATTTCTTCCTATTTGGTTAAAGGAGAAGTATCACTCTTTGGTATCATGCATTTGGCCTCATCTTTCTCCTTCAAACTCCACTTCATACATGCGGTAATTTGCTAGTAACTTGGACTCAGTTAAGTGAGCGTCCCAAAAATGGGACTTGGACTTCCACAATGGAAAAAAAAAAAACCTAGTGGAAGTTGAAAAAATGTTAGAGGAGAGTGCCTCAATGATGGACCCAAGAATGATTTTGAGTGAACAATAGGAAAGTTTAAAGGCTCTAGAAGTAGAAATCAATGCTCTATTATTGGAAGAAGAATAACAATGAAGATTGAAAAGTCAAGCATTATGGTTGTTTTTTGGGGACAATTATGCCATATTTTTTCACAACTATGTGAATGGAAGTATTAAGGAATCCTTTGGGTGTCTAAATGTGTATTTCAAGGAAAAACATGAGGAAGGGGTAAGATACTTTCGAAATATTAATTCAGATCCATAAGGATGCCCGATTCTAGAGATATTACAGGTGGTGGAATAGTTCCCTAAAATTGTGAATGAGGAGATGAACGCTCACCTATCTGAGGTTGTCGCAGAGCAGAAGATATAGGCAATTCTTTATTGAATGAAACGGATAAAAATCCATGGTCCTGATGGTTTCCCGATGGAATTTTATTTATGTTTTTATGAAAAGGAGGACCTCATCAAGGTAGTGTGAGAATCCATCAAACATCAGTTATTATATTTTTAAGAATATGAAATATTATTTTTATCTGTGCTCTCAACCTAGCTCTGCATGTGTATTTTCTCACTACCTTGGCCTCCAACCACAGCCATGGCCCCTTTGGATCCTCCTCTAGGTGGGGTTCCCCCCCCCTACATCTTCTCTCTCAGCTAAGCATCCTCTAAAAGATTTTTCTTTTGCCTTTGCCTCCTTGATATCTTCTCTTGGTCCTCCTCGATCAAGGCCATCTATCTCCAAATTTGTTAATAAACTCGATGACATTCCAAAAATAATTTTAACACCCTCTCTTCCTCGGCGAGCTTCCCTCTCTCTTTTAGAGTGTGGTTTTCTGGGTCATTTTATAGGCCTTCGGCCTCCTCCTAGATCAATGCAAAAGTGGTTCAAGTGGAACTAGTCCCCTTCAATCAATGGGAAAATATCCATTCGCTTCTTTGGAAGAGGATATTTCACATTCCACTTCGAAACCAAAGAAGACAGAGATCTCATATTCAAGAACAGGCCATATTTCATGGACACAAGGGGAATTTATTTAAATCGATGGACACCATATTTTGACCCTAAGTTGGATGTTTAGAATGTTGTTCCAGTATGATTTCCCCTCCCCCACCTCCCCCTCCACTACTGGGGAGACGAATCAGTAAAAATAATAGAAAATGTAGTTGGAAAATAAATATACAAAAGCGAACCAAAGGAGAACATGCACGCTTTTGCAAGGATTTGTGTGGAAGTCAATCTAGTAAAAGGCCTTCCAGAAGCAGTAAAGATCAGAGTCAATAGTTGGATGCACATTTAGCAACTTGACTAAAAACAAATCTCGTTTAAATGCAAGGTATGTCACGAGTAAGGTCATTTTGCTAATAGATGTCCAAAAAAGAAAGAAATTGATGATGTAGAAGTTCAAGAAACCAAATGGGAACCAGCCAAAAAAAATAAGACATCGAACAAATCTTCCTATCAGCAAGCCCCATCACAATCAACTCCTCTGAATACCTCCCCCTCTCTTTTATCCATCCCCAAACCTCCCCTCCATGACCCTAATCCCTTCAGGGCCCTTGACACCTCCTCTGATCCTTGTTTGGCCCTAAATGATCCCCTCATTCCCTCCTCCTCTGCCCACTCCTCCCCCCTTGGTCCTCCCTCCTTGCCTCCATTCACCCTCTCTTCCTCCCCAAACATTCCTATTATCCCTCCCCCCCATCCTTTGAGAGAATACTCACAACGAATCAATCCTCCCCTCTCCTCCGCTGACCTTCACAAAAGACAAGGAAGAAGAACCAACAAGGAAGTAAGAGATGATGTTGTAGGAAAGGAAATGGTAATGGGAACAAAACAGCTAGTAGATTCCTTCCTCAAAAAAAAGTACGGGAAAAAAAGGAAAAAAAACACCATTCTAATCGAGGGAAAGGTCCCTCTTCCTCAACCCAAAATAAATAATGATCTTGGTATCCTAGAATTGCAGAGGATTGGAACACTCCTCCAAATTCAATTCATTCAAATACATTATATCAACTGAGAATCCAAACATACTCATGATCCAGGAGACCAAAATAAATCAACAAGAAATGGGGAATATTATCCAAAACCGAGGAACTATGATGGAACAGCTCTCCAAGAAATGGGGGCATCTGGAGGAATCTGCACAATATGGAGAAAGGACATATGGGAACCACAGCACCATCAAAAATATCTGCATTATATTAAAACATAATTAATATATAAAACAAATGAAGAGCAAATATGCCTCCTCAATATCTCTTCACCAAATACTCTCTCAAAGACACTTTACTTCAGGACCATAACAAGAACATCGTTATAGGAGGTGATCTAAATATGGTAATGAATGTTGAAGAGAAATCTAGAGGCACCTTCCACGCTGATCCTTCTCATTATTTGTAGGAAATTAGAATCGAAATTCAAAATCTTCTAGACATTCCTCCAAATAACAGGAAGTATACATGGAGCAACAAAATAATAGGTCAAATCAATATAAAATAAAAGTTTGGATCAAATTTTAATTCAGGACAGAATTATAGCCAAATACAGTTCAATTATATCAAAAATTATCCATACTTCTGCATCTGACCACAAACATGTTTTAATAAGCTTAGGGAACTTGGGATATATTGGACCTCTCCCATTCCATTATTGCCCATCATGGAATGGTAATGAATTAGCAAAACAAAAAATAGCTAAAGCTTGGTCATAGGAAATTATTGGATCCCCAAACTATGTCTCGGAAATAAAATTAAAAGAAGTGAAAACAAAATTAAAAGTTTGGGCCAAATCCAACCACAATGAATCAAATAACAGGAAAAAATAAATGTATACATTATAGGAAAGGAAAGAATGCATAGAAGAAACAAAAGAAAGCCATATTAAGGAGAAATAATTATTCTAGGAAATCTACAGGAATAAATGAAAGGAGGAAGAGGAATGGAGACTTAAATCCAGGAGCCTATGGATTCAAGCAAGGGACAAGAAAACTACCTTCTTCCACAACACAACAAGGGTGAGAATAATAATTAACAAGATCGACGCTCCAAAGGGGGAGGGAGATCATGAAATCAAAGGGAAAGAAGACTTGAAAAAAGAAGCATTCACCCATTTCAAAAACCTTCTAACAGATGACCCAACAAATCTTGAATTCAAGAATTTCATCAAGCACATCCCAAAAAGAATACCTGGATAATTAAACTCACATATTTTGAAAAAGGTTGAAGAAAGTGAAACCCAAAATGTTGTTTGGAGCCTACATCCTGACAAGGCTCCTGGACCAAATGGTTTCTCAATTGCTTTCTACCAACACAATTAGGCCATCATCAAAAAAAACCTCATAAGAATGATTAGAAATTTCCTCAAGAAAAATAAGATAATTGGATACACAAACTCGACATTCCTAGCCCTCATTCCAAAAGAACCTAACCCTTCATCCTTTAGTCGATTTCGCCCCATCTCCTTATGCAACTCCTCATATAAAATTATCACCAAAATCTTTGCTAATCATCTAAAACCTATTCTCCCCAACCTTATCTCTGAAAATCAAGGTGGTTTTGTGCCTAATAGACAAATCATGGACAATATCATGGTTGTCCAAGAAGCGTTGCACTTAAGTTTAGCAACAAATTAGCTAGGCATCATCATAAAATTCAACATGGAAAATGCTTTTGATCGAGTTAATCTATCCTTCCTAGCATCTGTTCTTGAAAAATTTGGCTTCTCTGAGGAATTTATAGAAATCATAAAATCTTGTACTGTTGGTCCATGGATTGCACCCCTCATCAATGGAAGACCAAGTGAGTATTTTCAAAGCTCCCGAGGGCTTAGACAAGGCTGCCCTTTGTCTCCCTTTCTCTACATTCTTATTACAGACTCTGTGAATAGACATCTTGAAAATTGCAGAACTAATCGAACCTTAACTGGCCTAATAATAATATCAAATACCAAAAGCATAAATCGCTCTTTTTTTGCAGATGATACCCTCCTAATGGGAGGAGCATCTTGCATAGTTGCACGAAGGTTCAAAAAATTTCTAGACATCTTCATGGAGGTCTCAGGAGGTCTTCTCAACAATAAAAAAAAAATGTCAGTTCTATGGATGGAATGCACCATCACGAACTCTTCAAATAATTGCACAAATTTTGGAGATTCCCCTTCATATTCGATGGAGTCACTTCTTATATCTAGACCTACTTGTATCCAAAGAAAACCTGAAATTATAATTATAGATCAAATTCATTGAGAAAATGAAAAAAATAATAATAATAAATAAATAAATAAATAAAATTAGGGAATGATTTGGCTCAACCTAGTAGGCAGAGTAACTCTAATAAAATCATTACTGTCAGCTCTACCTATTTATCAATTTGCAGCAATATTAGCCCCAGAAAGTATCCACAAAAAAATAGAACTAATCATAAGGAGTTTCCTATGGCAAGGACGAAAATCAGAAACAAAAAAAATTTAGTCTAGTAAAATGGGATCAAGTAACTTCTTCCTACGAGAATAGAGAGCTTTCGATTAGACTGTCGGGACTAATGAATCTGGCCCTTGGAGCTAAAATTTCCTGGAGATTCATTACTATGGACTACTGCTGGCGGAAGTAGGTTTTGGAGTCCAAATATCTAAACCACTCACGCTTCTCCCTCCTTTTAGAAAGAACTCCATTTAGGCATTGTACTCAAACATGGAAGTTAATCAAAAAGGTCCTTCCTCTCCTCAAGGAAAATACCTCAAGATTGTGAGGGAATGGTCATGAAATCAATGTATCGAATGACATAATATTGGGAATACCACCATTAGATGATCTTCCATAAATTCAACAATTAAGAAGATGGATGAGTACAAAAGGGACACCTGACTTGAGTATATCTCACAATGGCATCAAGTTGACAATACATGGAAAAATTAGAATGCTCCCAACCTCCCCCGCAATCTCAAATATCAGTGGGAAGAATTAACCTCACCTCTTAAAGGAGCTGAACCTATCAACCAAGATTCCCAAGATTATTTTATGTGGGATCGCTCTGGAGCTGACTATACAGTGAAGTCGAGATACATGAAAACTCCAACAGCAGCAAGGGAATCAGGATTGGACCCCTTAGAAGTCAGTTTGGAATGTTGAAAGTTTGCCAAAAGTCAAAAATTATTTAGACCCTTCTCAAAGGAAAAATTCTCACTGCTGATAAATTAAAAATAAAAGTAATTTCCAGTCCCTCTTGATGCCTTATGTGCCACAAGGCCGAAGAGAGCATTCAACACCTTTTTCTTGACTACTCATTTGCAAAAGAGTGTTGGACCTTGTTAGCAAGTCCTTTGGATCTTGATCTAAATTTTTAACGATCATTCAATGAGTTCTATCTTTCTTGGGGGAAATATTACCCGTACTCTCCCAAAAATAAACACACCATCAAAATATATTGGACTAGTATCCCCTCCTTCCTTTGCTGGAAAATCTAGCTTGCTAGGAATCATAATATCTTCAATAAACAAACTCCTGAAATAGGAAAATTTCTCTCTAAATCTTGGGATTAACTTCTGAGTTTCTATTAGCCAAAGGCATGAAAGCAATTGATTTTAATCAGCATCAGCAGGAGGAACGAGTTTAGATATCCTATGCAAACAACAAACCCACTCGGCCAACCACTCCAAAAAAGAAAGATACCTGCATGAAGTGGAAAATTAGACTTAAAGAGGGGGACTTCATCCTATGGATGAATTCCCTCAAAAGACCATTCCTATTCTTCGATGGAACATCTAAGTCAAATCCTAGGAAATCAGGAGCAGGAGATGTTTTATTTGAACAGGGCAGGAAAATATCCTAAGCTTTCAAATAGGGATTGAATATAGGTACAAATAATAAGGTTGAGGCTTACGGCCTCCTCTTGGGTGAAAACATTTTAAGAAATAGACACATTCTGAATCCAATCATCTTTGGAGACTCAACCATTCTTGTTCAATCCATGGTCAAAATGACCAATCCAAAAAACATTACATTGAATCAAAGATCAAAAAGGATTAGGCACCACCTAATCAATCAAGGACGGGTCACCTTCATGCACATTCTAAGAGAGAACAACATAGAAGTTTACATTCAAGCCAACAAGGTTGTGGCACGGCCTCCTCGAGAAGTTTGCATTAAACATGATTCTTTTCACCTCCCAATACCATAACACTTCCACCTTCCAGCCAACCAATTAGTGTCTTTTTGTAATCTGGGTTGGCCTGCCACTAAGTTTTTACCTATCTTATCAATTTTGAATCATAATCCTCCTCAAATCTTATTTTATATTATCTAGTCATGTTTTCTCTCCAAGACTGACACCCTCCCCTTTGATTCTCATGACTCCCCTCCCTCCCCTCCCATCATGGTATTTCCTCTCAATCTCATCGATTATTTATCCTCTTTCTCCCTCGCTTATTCCCTCACTTCTCTCTATAACTTCCGCATTACTAGCCCCTTGGTCTCCCCCTCGGCTCTCCTTTCCCGAGTTCCCAGTGGATTTTTTCCTTCCTTCTCTTCAAGCCTGTATTCCCCTACTTTCATTGTTGCCAGTCTCTCAGCTCTTTTCGTGATCAAGCTCTCTTCTATTTTATCAGTCTATCTAATCTTTTTGTTATCGGTCTAACTGCCTTTCCGTTTCCATTGCTAATCCCATCTTTGCATATTTTTTATTCTCCCTTGCCAATCTTTATCTACACCCTTCTCCCTTTCAATTTCTCCTCCTCCACTCTTGAGAATCTCTTCCCTCTAAATCTCATCAGATTTCATCGGCCAATCCACTGCATCAAAGGAAGTCCACTACATCAAAGGTCACCATCAGCATCAAAAGCATCCCGCTGAATCAAAGGGCATTTACAACACCATGGTAATTATGGATCCATTGGAAGCAGCATCTAAGAATGACAAGTGTGTTTATTGTACAGCGAAAAAATTCATGATCGATCAGCTCCAAGAGACTATCAAAGACATTCAGTATGAGGTAAGGAATGAAAACTCTCTACTCCTCAACAAACTTGCCAGTCAAAATTCTAAAATTGAATCTTTCAAAAATTGTTGCACTCACTTGGAGGAGACCATCCCCTATATAAAAGGAATTCTCCTCAATCAGTCTGGAGAGAATGACGAGCATCAAAGCAACAGAATCAAGTCAAAGCAAGAACCATCAATATATCAAAATTAGGGGCTATCAACAGTTCTAAAATTAGGGGCTATCAACGGTTCTAATTATGTATTATCTAACTTCAATAGTTTCATATGAAATGCAAATGTAATGTTTTTTTTTTGTTTCAATTTGTAAGGATTTATAAACAGTCTGTAGTATGCAAACTAGGATCATACGATCTTAGCCTCCATGCTAATTGGGTTTGTTTCCTTGAATTCCTTCTCAGCTTGGCTGGCACCAAAATATTTGTAACGGGAGTCCACTCCCACATCTTTTTTGAATTAAAATAAATAACCAATTGTGTTAAAAAAAGGTAGTGTGAGAATCCAAAGCCTTAGGTAAAATCCTTGATTCTTTCAATTCAACCTTCAGATGCCTCATTCCAAATAATCGAGATGGATCTTTGTTCAGGAATTACAGGGCTATTTCTTGTAGCAATCTAATGTATAAATCAATTTCCAAAGTAATTGTAGCCATAATCAAATCGATTCCCAGTGAATTCATATCAAAAGAACAATTTGGATTCCTTCAGTAGCAGAATATTCATGATGTGGTTGTTGTTTCCCATGAGGTATTCCATTCTATTAAAAAGGATGATTCAAAAGTGGCAATCCTAAAATGAAACTTGTCCAAGGCTTATGATAGAGTGAGTTGGAATTTTATTTGATTGGTGCTCATTCAGTTGGGGTTTGGTATCTATATTGTTAATTGGATCATGGGATGTGTCTAAAGCACTTATTTTGTGGTTTTGATTAATGAGTTTCCCTCCCATTTTTTCATTTCTTCTAGGGGTATAAGGAAGGGTTTCCCCCCTTCACCTCCTTTTCTTTATTGGTGTTAACACTTGCAATCTCCTAATGTCAGAGTCTCGAAGTAGGGGGGTTTTTGGAGCATTCAAAATATTGGACTATATATCTATATCTTATTTGATGTTTGTAGATGATATGTTGAATTGATCCTCAGGTTCCCAATGAGAAATCAAATCCTTTAATATTTCTATGGACTTATTTTGCAAAGTAAAAGGCATGGAAATTAATGGTTT
Source organism: Pinus taeda (assembly GCA_000404065.3). Classification (NCBI taxonomy): domain Eukaryota; kingdom Viridiplantae; phylum Streptophyta; class Pinopsida; order Pinales; family Pinaceae; genus Pinus; species Pinus taeda. Next base: position 76,283 of record APFE031470349.1, on the reverse strand, counting down.
TAAATCTTGTATTATGTTCAATGGATGGTTTTTGAAGGCTATGTTGCAGGCTTAGGAAATATTTCCCTTTCCTAACAAAGCACTAGAAGATGGCATTAAATACTTAGGATTCCATTTGAAAGCTTACAAATATTGCAAAGACGATTGATCATGGCTTTCTAGGAAAGTTGAAGGGAGAATATTGAGACAGTCGTATCGTTTTTTATCTAGGGGAGGGAGATTAGTTTTGGTCAAAGCAGAAATCATTCCAGTATATTAGAACTCTATTGCAGTTAATCCTAAAGGCGTCCTCAATCAATTTCAAAAAAAATTGCTTAAGATTCCTTTGGATAGGCTCTGGTGATCATAAGGGTATTATGACAGTAAAGGGATCTTGTATCTTGGGAATCAAATAACTCAGTGATTAGGGATGTAAGGAGATTCATCTTTTTACCAAGGCTCTAGCAAGCAAGAATTTGTGGCACCTAACAAGAGGGACATCCTTGTGGTTCAAATTCATGCAGACTAAATATTTCTCGGGTATGTCAATATTTAACTCGTTTAGATCTGTAGATAAGCCTCTTGTAGGATCTATTGTCTAGAAATCTTTGGTTAAGGTTCTCCCTTTGGTTGGTCATTGGACGGTTTGGCGGGTTGGGAATGGTAGAGCCATTATAATTAGTTGTGATCCATGTTTTGGAGCTAGGAATAATTATAGGTTTTTTGTTCCACTTGTCCAAGAATTGAGAAAGTGGAATATTTTTATTTATTTTTAATGTTATTGCACTGATCCCTTGGGTTAGATGTTGGTAGGGATGGAAAACAACTATGGATTTATGGCTTAGTGTTGATTTGGCGAAAGAATGGGAAAATTATGTTGGAACTTTATTTGAGTCACAGATCTGCTTGAGGGATAGCACAGATGACTCTCTGTGTTGGACTAAGAATCCCCATAACGAATAATTTACAACAAAACTATGATATAATTCATGGTTTGAAGAAAAATCCACTGCATCCAAATTCTGGTGGTGGAAGGTGCTATGGAGGATTAAAACCCTGTTGAAATCAAAATTATGTTTATGCTTGGCATTCAATAGCAAACTCTTTCCTTGGGACAAATTGTTAAGAAGGGGTTGGCATGGCCCAAATCAATGTGCATTGTGAAAACAATAGAAGAAGACTCATGGACACCTCTTTTTACATTGTGAGTACATCAAGAAAAATTTCAGAAGCTTGTGATCAGATCTGAATCTGAAGTGTAGCTAGACGGGTCCCTCATTAATCGATGTTTGCAAAACTTGGTGGCAGGATAAATTTGTAGCAGATTATGTTGACATGACTTGTCTATTAATATATCATGTATGGTGGGTTAGGAACCAAAGTGCCTTTCAAGAGAAATATATTCCTTCATAACTATGCATAGCCAAGATTGTGGCATTGGCTTAGGAGTTCAATTCAGATCCAAAATAGCCTCATCTCAGGAACCTGGTCATGCCTATTATATATTTTGGATGTCCATGGGGATTCTTTGATGGGGCAATCCAAGGCTTCCCATCTAGGTGCAAGGTGGGAACGATCCTCTATCTCAGTTATAATCATCATATAAAAAGTAGATATGCAGCAGGCAGAGGATTGAATAACAAGGCAAAGTTTGTAGCCATGTGGGTATTGTTGAAGCTAGCAAAGGAGAAGGATGTATCATGATTGCAAGTGTTGAGGGACTCAAGGTTGGAAATAGATTGGGAAAATCATAAGGCATAGGTGAGAATTTTTGGAATGGAATCGTTATTAGCTCACATCCATGAAGAATAAAATTCCTATTGAGCACATTCTATTCTATCACATTCTTCATGAACTAATATGGAGGTCAATACTCTATCCAATGAAGGTCTTGAATTATCATTTGGCTCTATTATATCATGTCATGCTGGTTGGGGAGGAGGTTGATTCAATGGGGACCAACCTCTTCCTCTAATCAGGAAACTTTTTACTTAATGTTTTGTTAGTTAAGGATGTCTAGTTAGTATGATGTATTTTTAGATAGAGAAGGTTTGTATAGGATTTGATGGAATCCATGTTATACAATCAAGTTGGAGTCTTTTCACATTCTTCATGAACTAATATGGAGGTCGATACTCTATCCAATGAAACTCTTGAATTATCATTTGGCTCTATTAATTATCATGTCATGCTGGTTGGGGAGGAGGTTGAGTCAATGGGAACCAACCTCTTCCTCTAATCAAGAAATTTTTTACTTTTTTTTGTTAGTTAAGGATGTCTAGTTAGTTTGATGTAATTTTAGATAGAAAAGGTTTGTATAGGATTTGATGGAATCCATGTTATACAATCAAGTTGAAGTATTTTTTAAAAAACAAACTCAAGCAAATTTTTTTTTTTTTTTTGTAAGCTTAGGAGGGACCCTTTTTTTTCTATTGCCAAAAATTGAAACCACTACAATCTTGTGGTCATCTCAACCCACCCCGAGGGGAAACCGGGTTTCTTGACCACCTGAAGTTTTTAATAGCAAGCCAAAAAAAGTAAGTTTTCAGTCTATCTTTCCAGGCTTTATATACATCATCCTTATATCTATTACTACTGTTTTTTGACTGCATATAAAATTGAACAAAAATCCTACACATAGCTAATATAAACTAGAACTGGACTTTTTAAAACCTCCAAAAAACATGCCTTTTCTTTACTGGTGCTCTACATCTTCCTGCTGCTCCTTCTCCTTCTTTATTCCTAAGTCGCTCGCCTGTATCTGTTGCTGAATTTCTTCCAGCCTCTTATCCTGCATGAGCAAGGTGATTTGAATGTTCCTCAGCTCCTTTTTCAGATTTGGGATCCCCTGGGATAATTCTGCCATTTCCATGGCTACTTGTTCCATAGCCTTGGCCATAAGCCTCTTCATTACCCAATATACGTGCAGAGATTGTTTGTATAAGGTCATTCGACCACGAGTATGACCCGGATCTGGAAGAAGATACACCCAATCCTCCATTTCCTCCTCAGATTGAGCCTGTATTGCCTCCTCTTCCCAATGCTCAATTATCCTTCTGATTTTTGGATTATTCTTCTCACAGTAAGCTCTCTCAGCTGCCTGCACTTTCCTCCCTATCGTTTTCCTTCCCTTCCTGCCTGTCCCTGCTACACTGGCCTCTCCATCTTCCACCGTTGCTTCCCTGCAGTTTCGTCCTCGCCCGCTTCTTTCTTCTGCTCCGCCCTGTCTCCTCAGACCTCCCCTACCTCGGCAACCTCGGCCTCTTGCCCGTCTCCCGCTCTCCTCTCTGGCCTCCCGGTCCTGATTATCCTCTCTTCCTCTCTTCGTGGTCCTGTTCCCCACTGGTCTCCTGTTCCTTCCAAGATTTCCAGTCACTGGCTCATCTTTCTCCTTGTCCGCGCCGAATTCTTCACTCTCACTCTCTGAGTCATCATCCACTGGGATAAAAAACTTCTATGTTTCCCTCTCCATTACTCCTTTGCCCTTGACATCTCGATCCCCTTGTCCCTGATTCCCTTCCTCTGCCCTGCTCCTCTTCCATCTGCCTGCGTTCATGCTGCATCCCTCCGCCATTCTTTCCTTACACCTTGGTTTCCTTCCCTGCGTCCCTGTCCTCTTGTTCTGGCTCCTAAATTCACCCTTTCTCCAGGCTGGAATCGTCGATTTATTGCCACCCTCTCTCGTTCTTCTGCATGCAATCCTTTTTGTTTTCTTTCGCCAACCCTTCTCCCTTATACCTCCCCTCCTTCTTCTCTTATGACTCGCCTCCCTTTCCACTTCGCTGCCCCATTCTCCCATGCCATCATTCACCTGTCGATTCTCTGACATCCTGACAGATCTACCTGCCTCCATCGGTACCCTGCCGTCTCCTCGCCTTGAGATGATATCCTTCTCCTCGATCTGCTTGACCATACTCATCATTTCCTGATCCTCGCCTGCTCTTTCCTGCATGCCACACCGACGATCATTTATGATCCAGCTTGCCACCTTGCTCATCCTGATCGAGAGAAACTCAAGCAAATTTTGTTTCAAACTACTTATGTATATATTTTTTCTATATAAATATAAATGATTTATTTTATGAAAAAACAATAAATTTATATTAATTAATTGAGTTTAAACTGACTTTATATCAAAATACTTTAAAAACTCACACCAATACAATACTTTTACCTCTTTCAATGTATCAAGTATGAGTAAGATATATTGCATAGCAATTATTTACAAAATTCCACAAAATTAAATTGCAGTTTTTCTGAAAATTAAAGGGAATTCAGCAACCTTTGACAAACATCGTGTGATTATAGTAGACAAGAACAATGTTGATTTCAATATGGTCCAAGGCTTCGCGGGTCATTAATGCAGTTCTAGTGATTACCAAGAATTATCAAATCCAACATTTATAAATGAGTAATCAATAAAACCAAAATTAAAATAAATTATTTGGAAGTGAGTTTCTTTCCAATGGGTAATCTTGATTGAATTGAAAATATTATTGAAATGATGATCTTCTAAACAAAATAATAATAATCAACATCAGAAACAGGGTTCTTGATTGAATTGAAAATATTCTCAAATGATGATCTTTCAAACAAAATAATAATAATAATCAACCTCACAAACAAGTTCCTCGTTATATGGCTAGATTTCTAATTCATGATTTTGGATGAAATTTCAAAATATGAGAAAACAACCTAATTGAAAATAAAATATACGTAAGGTTTTTGTTTAATTGATTAATGTATAATGTTATTTCTTAATTATTATTATTATTATTGTTACATATACGTAAGGTTTTTGTTTAATTGATTAATGTATAATGTTATTTCTTAATTATTATTATTATTATGTAACGAAGTTTTGAATTCTATAATATTAAATCTTACATATAATTATTTTTTATTATATAACGATTTTTTATATAATTATTGTTTAGTTCTAAATATTTATAATTAAGAGTTTTAATAGAATATATATTATCATCTTTAATTTTTTAGTGTAAATAACTTATAAAATTACTTGAGATTTAATTTTAACTTTAAATTTATCGTGTTTTTAAATATATGTATATTTCAAGAGATTTATCCTTTTAAACACTGGATAAATCTTAAATGAAATGAATAATGCTTATAATAGTATCTTCTAATTTAAAATCACTATTCAGTGAATTTTAATTTATGTTTAAGAAATACAAAAGGAAAAATAAAAAATAACATTAAAGAAGGATCTAATAAAATTAAATTTTATTGAACTTTATTAAAATGTCATTTTATTTTAAGAATGTAAAATAGTTTTAAATAAAATAATATTAAGATTAGTCCACAGGGAGTAAAGCATGGTGATAGAGCGTTTTGTTAAGGTACTTAGTATTGTGAAGGTCACCGACTAAAAACTCAATGGGCAAACATCTAGCCATGTTGCTCTTAATGGCATAAATGAATACTTAAATTCACTATCATTAACATTAATAGCAAAATCTTCAAAAATCCTACTAAATAATTAACTTCACTAGCATTAATAGGGTTAAATACTTAAATTCACTAGCATCAATGGAAAGATCTTCAACGAGCCTACTTCCAAATTATTATAATATGAGAATGACTAGTAGGCAATTAGGGGTGCATCAATGGGAGGATCTTCAACCAACCTATTTCAAAATTATTTTAATATTAGAATCGAGAGTAGGCAATTAAGGGGTCACGTGACACATAGCATGAATCAACCATATAGTGCAGTGGAGCTATGAGAAATGACCTGAGCTACCTTTTCACATGTGTAAGTTCTTGACACCACATGAATATGAATCCTCAAGAGGACTCCTCTTCTCTTATCAAAGTGGGATTATGATTTCATAGTATGATAAGTGATTATGGAAGCTTTGTTAGTTAGCCTTGTGAGGCAAATTGGTGAGTTATGTTGGATTATGACTTTTTAGTATGATAAGTGATTGTGGAGGCCTTAGTTGTTAGTCTTGTGAGACAAATTAGTGAGTTATGTTTGTTTGTTTGAAATGATATGTTTGTTTGTAATCTTGTTAAGAAATTTTGATGATCCTTTTTCTCTACTTTTTTTCTAGACCATGGGAGCTTAAATTTTTTAGATTTGATTCATGTTCTAGAAGCGTTATTGGTGATTTTTTATTCAATGTGGGGGACTATTGTTCGCTTGTCTAATTTTTTGTGAAATTGATAAACGCTTTGTTACATGGAAAAATCTCTATTATGTGGAAATAGTGTTACTTGTATGTTGAATGGAATTAGACATCTTTGGGTTTCCAAGGGGTAGAAGTTGTTGAGCTCAAAGTAGAGTTTAGGTTTTGGGAACTTTCTTTGCATCCTCATACCTTTATCTAATGGAAGTTTCCTCTTTCTATTTTAATACCCTATGAATTTGTACAAGTCTCCCTTCTTAGGTATATTTGAGCCCAATTTATATTTGCTTGCAAGTGAATCATAGTAGCATAGAGCAACCATAGGTGGTTTGGGGCCTTCACTATCACAAATTCAAGATAGTATAGCCACACAAAAAATCTGTATAAAATTGAACAAGAAATTCACCTAGGTATCAACAATCACGAGCACACTTGTCGAAGAGAAATATCATATAATTGTTTTGGAAACAGAATGCAATATGATTCAAACCATGGTTATTAATCTGAGAAAAAGAAATCAATATTGAGCCTCAAATCAAGAGAAAAGAGTGAATTCCAAATATAAAGTTTGGAAGGAAAAAGAAACAATGCATCAACACGTTGAAGACATGGAAATTGTAAATCCAAACTCAAATCCAATCAACGTAACACGCATTTTACTGTTTTATATATTTCATATAATAATTAGAATTTTAGATTTATTTTCAAAAATCTATACCATTTGGAAAATTTACCAATCATATAGATAAGCTTCGTCATATGCGGATAAACAATATGGATCTTTGTTTGTAAGAAAACTTTGAAATGAATTTGAAGTGATTCCTCTATATGCGTTAAAATAAATAATAATAATAATAACATTTATTTATTTGTTTATGTGGTTTTATTAATTAAAAAAAATTGGCCCCAAGGACAACTAGAAATTAGATCCTATGCGTTTAAATGAAAGAGACAATGCAAGAAATTAAGTGGGATTGGGGAACTCTCACGAGTATTAGAGTTGTAGAAACTATCAAATTTATCGGGTGTTTCAGAATTAAAATTCCTACCTTGGATGCATGTCTAGGTAGGGCTGAAATTTGATGTTCTAAAAAAATGCATTTTAAACGTATTTATCTATGAGGGGAAATTTTGAAATGTCAAAAGTGACCAATAAAAAAAATTGAAACGTAAATTTGGCTCGTAAGCATTTAAGTCGTCCGACATAAATTCTAATGAGTAATTTACACAGAGATTAACTTAGACAGTTTGCTTGCTTAGTTGCAACACCTATTTCTTGTCAACTTTCTTTGATGGATTGGCTAGAAATCATATTCTTATATACACATAAAGAAATACAATGAAATATTGTAGTAGTAGCATTATCTAGTTAAACACAATTGCCATATATTTCATAAATAAATAATGTTCAGCGTTATAGAGCTAAGTCAGTGAGTTATTGTGCTTAAATATTCTTCTTCTAAGTATAACTACCTGCAAGCCTATCTCAACTATTGTGCTTAGAAGATTCTTCTTCTAAGTATAACTACACAGACCTACTTCAAGCTCATATATATATATATATATATATATATATATATATATATATATATATATATATATATATATATATATATATATATATATAAAGTAAAGCCACGAGTACAAAAAAACAAATGACGGTCATTATATTTCCACCCAGAAGACAAGATAAATTTGAAATTGGTATTAGAGCCAGTAACGTCTAGTTCATACGAGTATTTATATTTTAAACTCTCTCAAAATATAACATGGAACCAGGAAGAAGATCTGTTTCATTTAGAGAACTTCAGAAAGAAGAAACACAAGAAAATAATTTTGATATGGAAAATTTGTTTCATAATGCATCATCTTCAATGATTAACTTTGCATAAATAGAGTTATAAGAAAGTCAGCCATCATCCCGATGGGCTCTCCCTTCCATTAGCCCATCAGAAGTTTATGGTGATTTATATGTGTTTCATTTGAAAGCTATAACTAGAGCCACAGTTAAAGAATGTGTCTCTCAGATCTAAGAAAATGTTGAATCCATTCAAACCATTTCCCTTTTAGATCCTAAAAAGTTTCAGGAAGAATCTCGAAGACATGGTACTTCTTATCTACATCTTGGTTGTATCAAGGTGGGCATAAATTCTTTAACCCACAGAGGACTTAATACATATGTTTTGGCTACTATCATAGATCTCATGCATAACAGATATACTGATTCATTAATTGGTGGTATCGTGGCTCCTTTATCAAATGGTCCTGTATGGTTTGATTGCCACCCAAATTTCTCAGTATATGTGTATGATGAACACATTAAGGACATCCTCCAATTGCAAATAAAAACTAGTGGTTTTGATCTGAAAAGAAAAAGGACAAACCTTACAGTTCATACTAGAGGGTGTTTCAAGCACACCAGCACATTATATCCAGCCATTCTGCATACACCCAATCAAGAGTCAAAATCCAGCACCCTGGTAATCACAGATGCTCACAATCAAAAGATTGAGCACCAGACCATCAACTGGGAAGATATCAGCTTTCCTGAAAACTGGGTAGTAGATTTACCTCAGTCGCCCAAAGTTTAAAGTATCACGACTGCTCATATACAAGAAGGACCAATTAAAGCTACTCTGTCCTTCCCTATAAGATCTACTTTGAATTACAAAAGAATACAAGAAGCCTGTCAAGCCACAAAATACCATATAAACCCCGATCATATTTCATGTCAACCATCTACTTCCACATCTGTAAATACTTGATCTGTAAGCTGCTCACATGTTGATTTACTTGAACTCACTCAGCTATTACATTTTTCCACTCTCGAAGTAAAATGTATTGTTTGTCATACAGTGGTTTGCTTACAATCTCTCGCAGATCTGGTTCTCCACAAAATTCATAATCCCAGGACTGGAGAAGTCCCTTCCACTGTTACTATAAACTCATGTCCAAACCCAAAATGCTCTAACATTCCATTCCCTCATGACATTGTCCTAATGATTCATGAATTACCCCCTTTGGAGAATGAAGACCCTCATATCACTGAAATATTTAGCAAGATAAGACCACCTGGGATGCCAAAATATGGTTTGGGATATCTTGATAGACTAGACGGTCACATTCCATCTTCAAGGTTTCAAAATCCTATTCCACTAGACTGCAAGAAGCCATCAATCCCAGAAATGTAAAAATTCTTCTCCCTCATGGATGGGTGTCCCAAACATAAGATTAATAGAGAATGGATAAAGAACATGCTAAATTCGGATCTCTATAGACATCTTGAATCCAAATAATTTAGTCTCAGCACATATGTTGATGAAAAATATGTTCTTTCTCTGGAATGGAAAAAGTACATGGAAGAAACAAACTCATGGATCTCTTTTTATGTCTGGAAGAAATTAAAGGAACAACCAGAAGTACATATGGCAAATGCAGAAGTTTCATCTACACAAAAACATTTCTGGACAGCTTGTGATGGAAGCAAGTTAGAAACAAATACCACATTCCCTCCATACAAGGGAATTATGCTAGGAGAAGCTAGCAACTCAGCCAAGGCCATTCCTTTAGTATTAAAAGATGATTCAACCCTAGGAATAGATGGAAGGATTCAAAAGGCTAGTGAGCAGATAAACTAGATAAATACAACAATTAAAGGGCTAGAGATGAATATGGTAAAAACTTTTGAACGAAAGGAATGTTTTGACTCGCTATCAGTTGTTGCACATAGTGTGAGTAAAACTTTGAATGATGTCAATTTTTCAGTTTTTGTATTAAAAAGTTTTGTCAAAGAATCAACAGCACAAATTGAAAGCATAGAGGAAAAGGTAGACTCTCAGTTCGACTCTACTTAGACTCTTATGGAAAAACTTTCTGGAAAAAATTGACAACTTTTTGTATCTCCCAAAGATAAAAATATCCCAACCTCTATGTTTTTTAGCCACCATGTACCCATTCAGCATGCCTCAAAACCTGTAGAGAGGTTTCCATTTATATTTCCCCAAGAGAAACCATAACAACACACTGGCACCAAAGAATCTTTTAGTGAATCCTATTCTCTTTTCACAGGGACCATGACCAAATAAGAAGAGCCAGGATCCTCAAGACAACATATTTTTCCTATATATGAACCTTTGTCTAGCCAATTCACTAGATATCCAGCTCTTGGCCTCAATGGCAAGGGAAAGATGCTAGAAACTCATACCTTCCGATCTAGATCTTATAAAGAATGGAATATTGATGGCTTTAGTGTTGGTCAAATCAGGCAAATAATTGACCAGATGTATACTGAATATAAGCTTATGTGTATGAGAGGAAAATCTGAAATTGAATCCTGCAAAACTCTCATCCAGTTCTTTACAGGTACCCTACAGAGATGGTGGGAAGTAGAATCTTCCCCTAAATTACTTGCAAAAATGGAAGCATAATTTGTTAAGGATGCAGTTGGAGATGTTATCCACAATGAAAATGGTGACCCCCAAAATAATATGATTGGAGCATTAACCTCCTTCATTCTAGAACATTGGTGTGGAGCAACAATAGAAATTGCAAATAAACATTAGATAATCCTGATGAATCTCAAATGTAAGAAAATGTCCCAATATGAAGATTTCCACAGAGATTGGACACAAAGCATTTACGAAGTAAAATAAAGTCACAATGACCTATGGAAACAAGTATATTTAGTAGCATTACCCTCCAAATTTTTTGAATACATCTAGCAACAAGAAGTGTTCCAAACTTCTTTTGAAAACTATACATGGGGAGAGATATATTGCAACATAACAAAAGCCCTGGTAGGACTTTGCACCAGCATGAAAGTCAATAAGTCCTTACAAAATATGTCCATACTACTTGACAGCGAATCCATCTACAGTAAATATAGATTGGTTATTGATTATCCAATTGTGCAAAGAAGAAAACACAGAAAATCCCAGACCTAAACAGTCAGCTAAAAGTCATCCTCATAAGTCAAATAGGCACAAGAAATGATCATATAAAATAGCGCCCAGAACACACTACTACAAGCCTAAAGATATTCATCTTAAGTCTCAAAGAAAAAATATGATTACTTGTTGGTTATGTGGATAGACTGGACATACTACAAACAAATCTCCTCGAGGAAGAGAGTCAAGGGAAAATAGAGGAAAAAAGACACAAGAATATGCCTCTAGAAGACCTAGAATCCACTTCAAGGAAGAAGTACACCTGATGAAGCAAAATTGTTGCAGTTCATCGGAATCATCTTATTCGAGTTTATCTAAGTCTGAACATAATGAAGAACAGTTTAATGTCCAACAGAGCAATTTCACAGATGTTGATGAGTGCAATTGCAACCCTTCTGAGATAGACTCGGACTTTAGCTCGGAAATAGAAACAGAAAAGGCACCATCCAAAGAGAAAGTCTGCATGGCACACACTATTGATGATGATGAATCAAAAGTTCTGGCAGGCATCAAGATGCTTGTAGAAAGAGAAATGAAAGAAAAACTTCTAGAAACTTTTTTACAAATCACACACAGAGATCTTGGTAATACATCAAAAGGTAATATTTCTAAAGCATTGTTTGTTGATGATTCTTATGAGAAAAACACAAAATATTTTCAAAGAAACCAACAGCATACAAAACCAAGGTCTTTGACTCTAGGAGAAGTCAGTCATGAGATTCATCATTTAAAAAAAGGAAATAGTTGAGCTGAAATCAAAAATATCTCAGATAGAAAAAGGGAAATGGAAAGAACCAACAGAAATTCCCAATGTTGATATTTTTGAAGATATGTAAAATAGTGGCATAGGGTTTGGCAATATGAAGATCATGACGATTCAGTATCAGCAGCACCATGTACTATTAAATGTTAATATACAAGGAGAAAACTTCACTCTCAGAACATTGATAGATTCAAGTGCACATATAAATGTTTTAAACAAAAAAGTGATCATAGCCAAATATTGGACACCTGCATATAGGCAAGTCATTGGGGTAGGTACACAGGATTTTCAATATGAAGTCTCTAGTGCAACTCTTTTTTTTCAAGATATTGTATGAAAATGAAGTTTATAGTCGGAAATATTCCAATTGAATATATTTTAGGAAATATTTGTCTTGTTGTTATTGAACCACATGGATCGGCCAGATTACAGGATGGCAAAGCTGGTTATTTTATATATGTCCCTAATAACAAAGGTTTCTTACAAACCATCACATTTCCTTTTATTTCAAAACCAGGAATATCCACCATGGTTCAGACTAGGCAAGAAGTTAATCTGACAGAAAGAAAACCAGGAGAATTAAAAGACTTCAAGTCCTCTCTTAGAATAAAAGAACAGCTACAGTCCCCAAAGGTACAACAAAAAATATCAGAGCTCAGAGAACAATTAGAAAAGGATTGTTGTTTTGAAAACCTAAATGCTTTCTAGCATAAAAAGAAACACAAAGTTTCATTGTCGTTCAAACAAGAATATGATGGAAAATCATGCAAGAGCCGAGCCATACCTACGAACAACAAATAGAGAACTTTGTGCCAAAAATAAATCTCAAATCTCTTAAAAAGAGGATTGATCAGAGAATCTAGCAATCCTTGGAACTGCTATGGGTTCTATGTAAATAAACACTCATAACAGATTACAGGTGTTCCCAGATTAGTCATAAATTACAAACCTCTAAATTTGTACTATCAAATGATAGATATTTTATTCCCCACAAAGGAAGCCGAATGGCAGAAGCTAAAGTTTTCTCCAAATTTGATATGAAATTTGGGTTTTGGCAGGTTGCAATAAAAGAAGAAGATAGATTCAAAACCGCCTTCAGCATACATGTTGGTCATTATGAGTGGAATGTCATGCCCTTTGGCCTAAAACATGCACCATCCAAATTTCAAAAGGTCATGGATGAGGTTTTCAAGCCATACTTTGATTGGATCATTGTATATATTGATGATGCGTTAATCTTCTCTAAATTTGTAGAAGAACATTTCAAACATGTACAGATTTTTACACAGGTAGTCGAGAGAAGTGGGCTCGTACTAAGCAAGAAGAAAATGGAATTGTTTCAAACAAATATCAAATTCCTAGGACATACTATTGAGGATGGCCAAATCACATTACAAAAGCATGCACTTGAATTTTCTAATAAATTTCAAAATATGATCACAGATAAAAATCAATTGCAGAGATTCCTAGGTTGTTTGAACTACGTCAGCAATTTCTATGAAGGATGTGCCCATGACATAAAGTTGTTAAATCAAAGATTGAAAAAATATCGAGTGCCTTGGACTTTAGGACATACCAATGCAATTAGAAAAATAAAATCTAAGGTAAAAACTTTACCTATTCTCTACCTTGCATATGAGGGTTTGCCAAAAATTGTAGAAAGTGATGCCAGCAACATTGGATGGGGAGGTATTCTCAAGAAAACTAAAGGAGAAGAACAAGTTATGTGGTTTGCTTCAGGCACATGGAACCAAGCAAAGAAAAACTATTCTACAATTGAAAAAGAGGTAAAAGTTGCATAGAATTGTATAGACAAATTTGGTATCAACCTCATACATAAAAGGTTTCTTCTCAGAACTGATGCTTTTGCTTTAAACAAAGTGTGAACAAAAGACATCAAAAAGCCTGGAGAATCCAAGTTTTCCATATGGCAAGCTTTGTTTACAAATTTTGATTTTGATGTCGAACATATAAAGGGAGAAAGAAATTGTCTACCAGATTTTTTGAGTCGGGAGTATCTGAAAAAAAAAATAAATAATAAATAAAAAATTAAAAAAATATAATAATATAAAATAAATAAAATAAAAATAAAAATAAATAAAATAAAATAAAATAAATAAAAATAAAAAATAAAAAATCATCATCTAATGGTTATTGTCATTGAATGGGACCTTAAAACACAACAAGAAGAACTTAGAAATATCCCAGACAGCACCTCATGGCCAATCTACGCTGAAAAATGGAAACCCGCTTGGCAATTAAGAAACACCAAAGTAATGGATGCAAATCTACAGCCTCATCAGGACTTACAGCACCTTGTACCATAAAGAAATATTTACCCTAAGTCCGGCACTTGGATACATGATATGGTGTATAAGAATTCAATGATGTATTTTGATGTTGCAAATGAAGCATTAAGGGAAAGTTTTCATGATATCAGACTGATATGGAATGCGGGAAGCAATAGAACCAAAACACTTCATAAATATTATACTATCAATAGAACCAGATATCCTAAACATCCTGCAAGAATAATGTGGCCACAAAAGGATCTGAGCCTTTTATTTCCCGACACTATCTATAATTTCCAGGGCTATAAATATCTCTAGCGGGATCTCTTATTCAAAGAAGAAAGATCAGAAATACATTATACATTACTAAAATTTGGACTTGTCTTCCTTACATAGTTACTGTTACAACCAACTTGGTTACAGGAATGGTGGAGATGGTATGGGATAAATAAGACTGTTATGGATCTAAGGTACTTTGAAAGAGACTTTCAAAGTGATTGCCATGAGTGCATGGAGTGTAATGGCATAGAGTGATTTCACCTTCCCTATAAGACTATTGCAGATGTAAAAAACAAATATGATGATCGCATATTAGGCTACTTCATGAGAGGACATCAGATTATCCAAAGTAAACCATCAGATTATCCTCGGGAAACCAATTATTTCTCGAATGATTTATACAAAAGCATGGGAGACTACCATCATAATAATGGTTGATTCCCTAGTATAAATCCATTGGGAACATAACTTAAAAGACTCCAAGGGGTCTCGTGGGCTCATCCTAAAAAGCATCCACAATGTACAGTAATGTCTTGTCACTTGACTTTGATAGTGACCAATTTTCATGGGATTTTACGAAAAAAGTCTCCACATTGTAAATATCTTTTCCATAGGATTTGGAATAATCTCTAATTTGTAAAAACTCTGATTTTTTGAGACTCAAAGCACTTCTCTGACTTTTGGTGTGATTTTATCCACATCTCAAAATCTCAGTATGATTGTCTTTTGGTGTGATTTGATCCATATCTCGGAATCTCAGTACAGAAAAAATCTACACATTGTAAATATATTTTCCATAGGATTTGGAATAATATCTACTTTCTAAAAATTCTGATTTTTCAAGACTCAGAGCACTTCTTTGACTTTTGGTGTGATTTGATCCACATCTTGGAATCTCAGTACGATTGTCTTTTGGTGTGATTTGATCCATATCTCGGAATCTTAGTATGATTGTCTGATGTTTGTGCCCTTCTCATCCTTTAAAAAGAGAGAAGTAAGGCTCATTGGGGCATTCGGAGTTGAAGAGTCTGAGAGTTAGAGTCTTGTTGTTTTAAGTCTAAGATAATCTTCCTTCTCTACATCTACGAATAACTTTATTCGATCTGATTGCATCACGAAGAAATTCTCTTTTAGAGTCAAGTTTGAAAAGCCTATGTATCATGGCCTAACAACCCTAGTAAGAACCTAAAGTGGATGAACTCATTAAGTTTGAGTATGTGTTTGTTTCAGAAAGTTCAAAGACAAAGTCTGCAAAGGGCTAGGTAGCCTCTGGAGTGCATCTTAATTTGAGGTGTAGCATCTGGTAAATACCTGAGCATTCTATGTCTGATTGAAGTTTCTCTAAGTCTTCCAACATTGTAATTCATCTTTTGAAATCAATAAAAGAGAGATTTTTTTCAAAATGTTCCGCATGATTTTATGTTCTGTTATGCTATTTTAAATATTCTATGAGAGAAGAGCTTCATCTAAGGTTCGTGAGAGGTTCACCAAGGATCGACGGACGTTTTGCTCGTGTTGGCAAGAGGTTGTTGAAGAGAATTTTTGCATGAGATCCAAAGGTTTGTGTACAAGTTTGTGTAAGAGTTTGTGTATTCATCCCAGAAGACATAGAAATTGCACAGCGAGCTTCATTTTCTCCTTCGGAGGAAGCCCCTACTTCAAATTGAGGCCTAGTCCCAAACATCGTTGGGAAACATTGGGAGGGTAAAATTGTGAGAGACTTATGCCATTGTTCATGAAATCATGGTAGCAGTTGGTTGTTCTGTAATTAAATGAATGACGTGGACAATTCTCATATCCAGCACAGCGGCCAGTCTAACTGATGAGAAATTGCAGTCTGATGTCTACTTTGGAAAACATCTATCTCAGTTTAGGATGTTTCGATTTGCTTCTCCATTGTTGGTATCCAGTTTGGAATGAAAGTGATAGTGATAGTGCCATATACAAGCATAACCGAAGGGGGTAAACTTATTTTCAGCTTTGGGGTAGTATGGAAGGTCTAGTACTTCTGGTATTTGGTTTTTATTGAAGCCCTTCTAATTTCTCCTGCCAACCTGATTATTTTCCGTTTTTTGTAGGACAATAACTTATCAAATATTGTGGTCAGTGTGCACAATTTGTTGATGAAGAAGAGGATTTTTTCTCTAAGAATTATTTCTCAATCAGTCTAGGTCACCTCTTCCTAGATGTTGCAGAGAAAATTTGTTTAGGAAAATCCATTTTCTAAACATCTTTGCACGGAAACCCCTTTTTGGGCTTGGTAAGGTTGGTCCCTACTTGGTCTTGAGGTCAACTATCTTTGGTGGTGGTTATGTCTTGGGGCACTATTTATTTTCGGAAATATCTTCATGGTTACCTAATTAGGGTGGTTTTGTAGGGGAAATTCCTTGTGAAGGGATATTTGTTAGCCTATAGTGTAGCTCAGGCCCCTTAGGTTGATTTTCATTATGGGATTGATGTTTGGTTTTCATTGTGGGTGGTGATAATTGTTGGGTCGTGAATACGACCACTTTTTAACACTTATTTCATCCATTTTTACTCTTCTTTATCATGTCATTTATTATAATTTATTATATAAATCCATTTTATAATGATTTATGCTCTTATGGAAAATATTATTTATTCTCCTTTATTTCTAATAAATTGATGATTATGCATGATTTTATCAATGATGGTTTATTAATAAATTGGTTGTAACATTACTCATCATTTTTAACCTCCAAGATAATTGTCAAATTATATATTTGATCTCCAAATCATCATCAACTATTCCAACTCAAAAATTCGCTGGAATAAGAAGTGATAGTTTTGTGATTGATATTCTGGGCAAATGAAGAAGAATCTGGAAAATCCGGAACATGGGTTTTGTCCAGAACGGACCAAATTAACTTTTTTAAAAAATGGTTTG
Source organism: Pinus taeda (assembly GCA_000404065.3). Classification (NCBI taxonomy): domain Eukaryota; kingdom Viridiplantae; phylum Streptophyta; class Pinopsida; order Pinales; family Pinaceae; genus Pinus; species Pinus taeda. The sequence goes on along the minus strand of APFE031470349.1, from coordinate 58,965 downwards.
CCCAAATTAGGCTTGTATTGAGAGAAACGCAGGGTTCTTTGAGCACGATTATCGCAGATTTGCTATGTGGTCGTTTTCCAAATCTCAACTGCAAAGCCAAATTCGCCTTGATCTTGTTGAAAGATGGATGGAAATATATTTTCTTGTTGATAAATTGGTTAGAAAAAATCCAATATTGTTATGAGAGATCATATTTACTATTTGATTTCTCCTCTTTATGATTATAAAAGGAGAGTATGTATTATGTATTGGGAGAGGATGGCTGAGAGAATGCAAAATTATGATTTGAGAATTAGAGATTCAGAATTATGATTTGAGAATTAGAGATTCAGAATTAAGGATTCATGATTCATGATAGGATAGGAGGAAAAAGGGATTGTTGCATTACCATTGTAATTCTCAAGGCTTTTGTTGTTGTAATGATTTCACAATTTGATGATTAATATATAATTTGGAGGTTGTTGTTCATTTGCCTTATCTGAAGTAGCCCAGCAGCATCCGCTAGCGGCTAAGGGCCCAGCCTCTAGTGGATTATGCTACTGCTGTGTATTATATCTTTACAATTTCTACCATGTGATGGTTTGATTTAATTCTTATTTCTTTGAATCGCATTACTTTACAGTTTCATGTTTTTACAGCGTGTTGTTATAGTATTTTATGAAATTGTTTTATTGCACAAGTTGTGATTGAATCGCGTGGTTGTTCTTTTCCATCATAACAGAGATTATTATCCTTTTCAACTTATATTGTTATGTTGTTCATTTTAAATATAAAGCCTCGCTGTTCATTTCAGAGTTTGAGGTTCACTACAGATTGTTGTTCATTTCTATTGAAATAGCTTTGTTGTTCATACCAGTAATTTAACAGTTTTCTATTCATTATAGCTATAATAGTTTAGTTGTTCATTTATAATACTTAGCACTGTTGTTCATTTACTTTCTGCAATTATTTAAGCTTGCCTTTCAGCATTCTTCTAGTTAGCACAATTGTCTCATTTCGATTAAGTTGCAGTAGCATGATTGATTTAGTTCTTTGCAATTTCCAATTGGTTATTTAATGTTGTATGTGAGGTCAACAACTGTAAAGAACACTAACTACCATTGTCTAAGTTCTCATATTGGGGATCTTATTTACGCTTGATTTAATTTATATCAGTTAAACAAGGAATGAGTTATTGCTACTACATCCTTAACTGATAAATTGCTGTAATTTTCTGAGTGAATGATTTAAGTTTCAGAGTGTTAAGTTTCTTTTAATTGTAAGTAGATTTTGTTTCAAGCATTCATTTACTTTTTTTATTTTAAGCACTATGCTGCAAAACATTACTCTTGAGTAAATAGCCACCTCAAACTGAGTACACTCTTGAAATAAAAAGTCGTCCCTAGGTTGACAATTAATGTGAAGATAATTAGGAGTTAAAAAGGCACCTTTTATCACTCAACAATAATGATGATGATGATGATGATTAAAGTCCACTAAGACAATATGGTCTATAGGATGTTAATAAAGTAAGAGATTACTTGACATTATATAACATTTTATTTCTATGATCAAAAAAAACATAGAGAAACATTCCTAGATCACCGCAAATTCATTGACTTAACAAGTCACAAAGGTTGGTAGTGTGACAAAGGTTTTGAAAATTAGAACGGATGTGAGTAAGAGTTGGGAAATCCAAGAGAATTTGTTTTTCATCTTCAACCCTCTTAGTAGGGAAAATGTGATAGACTCTCATCCCATAGTGTTTTGGGAATTGACCAACGCCCCATAAGAATTAGTTATTATCTTGGTGTTGTTAATTTTCTTCTTACCATTGGTCAAAATAGAGAGAAAAAATTGTTTTTCGAGATTTGGTTGATCACATCCTTCTCCTTAAAATACCTTAGCTTATTTTTCCCTCTAACTCCTTATCTAAAAGAAGGGAGAAAAGCATTCCTATATCACTACAAATTCGTCGACTTAACAAATCAAGAAGGATGGTAGTGTGAAAAAGATTTTGAAAATTAGAACAGATGTGAGTAAGAGTTGGGAAATCCAAGGGAATTTTTGTTCCATCGTTAACCCTCTTAGTATGGCAAAGGTGATAGAGTTCTTCATCTCATAGTGTTTTGTGAATTGACCAACATCCCATAAGAAAATTCTAGTTTTCGAGATTGGGTTGGTCACCTCCTTCTCCTTAAAATACATTAGCTTATTTTTTCCCTCTAACTCCTTGTCATCCTAAAACTTATCCTTAAATTTGGAATTAATAATATTTATAAGATTATCATTATTCTTCAAGATAATATCCTCCTTAACCCCAATGGTCTAGCCAAGACTGGGCATTCTTATTCCAACCTCGCTTAAGATAGAGGTAAGGGTTTTGGCTAGAGTTGGAAGCAATTTTAGGAAACCTCTTGGTTTTCATGTTGTATAGCTTCTTCTTGTACATGAGATACTTATTCATAGTCATCCCTTCAATGGGGTAAAGGCTAGCTCAATCAAGAGGATAGGGTAGGGAATATTTCTTTTAATCTTCAGGTTGTAGATTATAAATTGTTTTTGGATCAACTTAATCTTCCTCCACAATTCTCTTGATATATTGCAACCCCAAACCCTGCATCCATATAAAATAACAAGGATGACAAGAGTCTCAAAGAGGAACTTCTTTTTACTCCATGCCTAAAGATTCGTCGACTTACAATTGTTTTCAAGCCTATGATAAGCTTTCCATCATCCAGTGATTTGTTTCTCAATTTCCAATTGAGTTGATGATGGATGTTGATTCCCATATGTGTATGAAAAATATTTATCAAATTAGTTATTATCATAAACGAAATTATCATAGTTGATATTTTTGTATTTAATTATCATGACTTTGGTCTTGTCGGTATTAATGGTCATATCCATCTTGGAGCAGTGATCTTGGAGGATTCAGAGCTACTTGTTGATATCATCATGGCTTATAGCTAAAATAATGATATCATCAATGTAAAGAAGAAAAGTAATGACCATATCAGTGAGCCTAGGGCCATCTCATCCTGTAGCTTCGAAACACTCTTCTAGCTTATCAATGAAAATGCCAAAAATGGTATTGGATAAGGGACATTTTCGCTTAACTCTGATATTGTATGTAATTTCTTCTTACCAACCCTAAGTGGTCATGTGCTTGGAAATAATATTTTTGTATAGCCTAGTCACAACAGCCCTCAACTCATGATGAACTATCTCTTTTAGCCCCTTCCATAGGCTTATCTCGAGGAATGATGTCAAAATATTTTCTAAAGTCAACAAAACCACAGAAGAGATCAGTGTTATTATTGTGACATTCCTCTGCAATTATCCTAAGAGTAACAAGATGGTCTTTAGTTGAGTGATGTTTCCTAAATCAAGTTTTCCCTTTAGATTTTTTACCATGGGTTTCAAGTCAAAGGCTAATCTTCTTTACCAAAATAATTCCATACAACTTGGCTAAAATGTTACTAATCATAATGGTCCTATATTTAGAGGGAATGTTTGTGTCCCCACTTTTAAATATAGGCACAATAAGGCTTTGCATCCAAGACTTAGGGAAGTCTTGTTTCACTACCATATTAAGGAGTATGTCTATATGAGAGATGAGGACAAACCTTCCCATTTTGATAATTTTAGCTTGGTAGCCTTCAATGTCCCTAGCTTACCCATTAGTGAGTTGCTTAATCCCAAACGCAACATCTTCCAAAGAGAAGATATCCTCCTCTAGAGGAATGTTCAAGATGGTGCCCATGGTGTCAAGGGAATCATAAAGATTATTAAGGTAGATATCCCAATTCTTTAAGGGGATCAAATTATTTTCTTTCATTTTACGAACAAGAATTTTCCTCCAAAACTTTTTGGGCTCAACTTTAGAAGGGTGAAGAAGATGCTCTTTCCTCTTATTTATATGGGATCTTTTATTACTTTTGATAATATTTTTTTACATGTTTTTTTTCCAAGCTTCAGAGTTTCATTAGGAGCATTCTTAATCGTTTCCCTAGCAATTTTACAATCAATATCATACCGAGGGTTGGAAGTTCTATTATTCTTTTTATAAGACACCTCAATAGAGAACTTGTTAATGGTAGTGGAAAGGTTTGTAGTTATAAAAATGTGGTAGATATGATCAATGTTATCATTATATGTTAAGAAATATAAGTGCATATTTAAATCCTTTAAGAAGATATCTATTTTACTTATGTCAAAACGAATGTGCCTTTAACTCTCACAATTATCTCGCATGCAGTTGTTTTGGATGTCAATGTTTAGATATAGGTTAGAGGTCTACGGTCATAATCAGGCTTGTTGTCGTTTAGGAGGTCAAAATTTACAATATTGTTGAGAACAATAATATTAGATATCGCACAATCCACAACACTACTTCCAAGCCCATGAATACAAGTCATCTAGTTGGAGGTTGGACACTTATTAATTCCATTAGAAGTTATCAGAACTTGGGAACTACAGAGCTTGAATATCTCGGTACCAAATAAGTTCTTGGTTATGTCTTCAGAATTTCTTTTGAATCTACTAGCTAATTCAAAGTCCTCATCTATCCAAATGGGATTAGGGTGAGAGTTATTACTTAGGAGAGTACCTTGGTTAATAGTGCTTCTAGCATTGGAGTCCCCTAAAAAGAGAATATTACCTTCATTCCTTTGGACTATGAATATATTTCTCTAAGGTATTGAAGGGGCAGTTCTTATCCATGTTATTTCTCTTATAGGAGGTCGAGTTGATAGGATCACAATAACAAATTGTGAGACAAATATTATTGACGTTAGAGTTATAAATTATGATCCTAATGTACCAATTGAGAGGGTCGATCTTATAAAGCCAAATGTGAGGAGAAATATTATTTTTGTATAACAAGTTATCCCACCAAAACCTCTACGAGAGGATTTCTTATTCAAGTTGACCAAAGAATAAATTCATCTATGTGGGGGACCTTAGATTTACCATGATCCCAAATTTCAACTAAGAAACAAAGAACAATATCACTTGGGATTCAATTTAACATATGACCTTTAGGCCATGGAAAACTACAACAGTTCCAAAAGAGGATCTAGAGTGGTCCCAATTCCTATTTATCACTTTTGTTTTGGTCTTTATCTCTAATAATAGCTTTCCTGTTTCTGATTATTGTCCATTTACCTTCCTTTATTTCCTCCTTTACCTTCTAAACTCATTTCCTTAGTTCATCTTGGTCTTCTGGAATAAGATCCTTATTTATAAATATTCTTGACCCTTTTAGGATTGGGGATTCACTAAGTATATCTAATTTATGTTCGTTACAACTTCCCTTAACACGGATTATTCTATGTTAGTCTTCGAGTGGTTTATATATTTCTTTGACTCAGACTCAGTCTCCTCTTTGGTCTCCTCCCAATTTGTCTGCTCTAGTTCCTTATTTAGGAAGGTTAGAATGTCGCAAGAAAAGGGTACTAGAGACTACAAGGGTTGATGCAATGCAAGAAACACATCTTCATCAAGGGCTCAACAAGTTGCATAACTCTTAATTGAACTTTGTCATAGGACAACTCCCTTCCACGTTAGAGGGGAGATGGAATCAACAAAGGAAGAAACTAAACAACAAAGAAGGAAAAATATGTGATGTGTATTAGCAATTAAATATGGTTATGTGAAAAGTGTTAGTGGAAAGATTAGCGGTACAAGTGGAAATATTGATACAAGTGAATGAAGGCAGCTCCTAAATGTGCGACCATAGGATATTTAATGCCCCTGACATGGGGGCTTTATAACCCCACATAACACGTCGTGCGGTGATGAGAGAGAAAAACACACGCGTAGCGTGTTATATGGGGTTATAAAGCCCCCATGTCAAGGGGCATTAAATATCCTATGGTCGCACATTTAGGAACTGCCAGTGAATGACATGCAGAAGCAATTGGGGAGAATTGAGCATAACATTATAGTGACAGCGCAGAAATTGGGTAATGTTGTGTTCTTTGATTCGGAGGAGGTTGATGGCTCCCTAGAGACCATATAAGCTAACTCCCTGAATGCGTAACCATATGCTTCTCCGTTTGTTTCAAATCATATATGGTTATGTTAGATTTTGTGTAGTTAAATATGCCTTTGTATGCAGTAGATATGTTGTTATGCAGTCTATTATTTTTGTTATATCATCACGATATTTAGAATATATATAAGTAGGACTATTAGTTTTGTTTTGGTCCAAAATGACAAGGTTATACTTCTAGTTTGATTTTCCATGTGGCAAACGAGAAGACATAACAAGACTACAAGTTCTTTTCTATAATATTTGCTATGATAATATAAAGCTACCCAACTTTAAAAAAAAAACTATATCATCTTTGTCTCGTAATCTTTTTCCTTAAAATGGTATTGAAATAGATGAGAGATAGGCCTAACATCCGACTGTAATCCAATTTCTAATATTTTTCTTCATTTTTTTTAACAGAAATCCAAGATAATATACTTTTAACATTTTATCTATAAATCATAAAATGTGTTAAATTTAATTTTAATAACCATTTTCTTAATCTTCAATATCTGAAAATTAAATTAAATTATTATTATTATTATAATACTATCATACCCCCTGTCCATGGGGTCTTGGATAGACGATGATCGGGTGCTTTATTAAGGCGCTCCTTGATGTGAAATTACTGATTCAATTCCCCACCCCAATCTGGGTGATATAATAGACATGTTGAAGATGTAGTCCTACCACGCTTACAAAAAAAAATACTACCATACCCCCTAAGTGGGTGAATGAGAAAGTCATAGTGATAAAAGGGTCGTGTGCATACTAATATTGGTAATTGGAAAAAAAAAATGAGAAGCAAAGTTAGATACATGTATATAAAATTTTAAAATTACTCTAAAAATATAAATAAAAATGACGAAAAGTAGGAGAAAGAATAGAAGAGAGGTTTCATGTAGGTAAGTAGTCTTTTTTTTAGCACCCATAGAATTTTGGTATGGTATTGGAATCAGTACATTTTTTTTTAAAAGATGTTGGATCCATAAAACATATCGTAAAAATGTGTTGTAAATATATTTGAGAAATATATTATAATTGGATATCAACGAGAACATTATAAGGAAGGAAAGGTCCATAAGACATGGAGGACAAAGACAAGTAGCATGTAGCACATAATTATGAAGGACATTCATAAATGGAACATGTAGGCAAGGTATTGCATTTTGAAGACATGTATTGATCTTAAAATAGTTAAAAAAGTTATAATAACAAAGCATGTAACAACGATTCTTCATATTTATTTATTAGTGTAACAAATGCATTATCTTGCATTTTTGCATAAAGTTGAAAGGAGAATAAAGATGAAATGCCTCAACTTTCTAATGATTTGACATGTGAAGTCATTGTAAAAATTAAGCCTTATTAGTCAGTGAACTTTTATTGTGCTTACAGTTGCCTTGGATAGTGTTAAGCCATGGAATTTATGTATAGTCATGGCCCAAGCCACCTTAGCAAAATTTTACACACTTATAGAAGTATCAAATAGAAAATAGCATTAATAATGAAATTGGTACACATTACTGCTACAAATTTAACTTATTAAGCAAAAATGTTACGATGAATATTAATATCTTGATAGATTAAAAAAAAAATTAAATGCAAAAAAAGGAGTTTAAATCAAAAAGCATTAATATATTTAAAACTCAAGAGAAAAAAATAAATAAATAAATAAAATATAATGTATTAAATTTCATAGAGAATAACTATTGTTCATTTTTTCTCCATTTTTCTACCTTAATTAACTTTTTTAACACCAAAAAGCATTGTCTCTTTCCAAATTGGCAACCAAATCCACTCATGACCAAAGCCCTCATCGGAAACACTAAAAGATGAGGAAGTTGTTATAGATATTGAATAAAACCGCTTATCAGAAGCACTCTTTTTAGGGGAGCTAAGTTATCACTAGCAAAGAAACGGGCTTTCATTTCATTGGTGTTGTCTCTTCAGATACCTCTAAACTTGTCCACCATTATTATACTCAAAGTCTTGCTAAATAACGACGAATTCTAAAATTCATCAAACATGAAAAATAAACTCAATTTTGGTATTTTTTTTATTTTTTTCGAGAAATTATCTTCTCTCAGCTCAAGGCAAAAAGTGAGAGTCAATACAACAATATTCATAGGCAAGTAGCCATCAATTCAATCTTTCTCATCATGTCACTCACAAATAATAGAAACAAGGTTTGAGACATATGAGATGAACCCAATTGACTTTTTTTAATATTATCAATATTAATTATAAAAATTTAATTTGTTTTAAAATTTTAAATTGTTTTTAATATATATATATATTATATATATATTATATATATTTATATACACTTAGTTTAAATAATAGATAGAGGCCAAAAAAATTCATTTTCTCTATTAGCTAGAGAGAGTTGTGTTATTATTAAAATATTGTTAGCCTATTTTTATAATAGGCATTCCACAATTTTAATTTAATTATCAATAATTATTTGGTGAATAGAAGAGATTTAACCTCCATGGTATATGATGGAATATTCATAGTAGTATTCACAAATCAAGGTTAAGATTTATCTCCAAATTAGTTATGCATGTTTAATTAATTTATCTCAAATTACTTAATTCAAAAACATTGTCATGTCAACACATAACTATAAAGATGTGGTATTCATAAGCCATAATATTGGAGTTAATTACAATTGAAAATTTTCCATTGTAAATGAGTGAACCTCCATGGTTAAAAATTTTGTTGAATGTTTTTGAACTAATATAATAATTCTCTTTATAAATAATACAGATATTTAAAATAAAATAATATTTATTAATTTATTGATTTTTCAATTTAAAAAAAAAATGTGAAAATACAATAAATATGCGTTTTGATGCCTATTAACTTTTATGAATTATGTATACCTTAATTATTAAATAAATCAAGTTAATAGAAATAATAAATATTTACTAAAAATTATTAAAGATTGAAACTAATATCTTTATATATAATAATTTTAAAAAATAAAATACAAACTCTAATCACTATATCAAAATATAAATAAATATAAATATCAATAATTACAAATTCTAAACACTACAAGGAAATGAGAAAAGGGAATCTATTTATGAATAATATATTGTTGTTGTTATAAATTAATTAAATAAATTAGTGTATTAAATAAATTGTGGAATATATATATATATATAATAAAAATTATTAGGAAGGCTGGAAGCGGAAGGGTCATTGTAAGTTTTGATGAACAAATGATTTTGCAATATGCTTGGGGCTTTGAAAAGCCATGAACATAACCATGTAACGTTCAGCGAGTGAAGTGAAGGGGCCCTTATACTAAAAGCATTATATATATTTTGTGATCCCTTCCCATTGAAAAATAAAGGCTAGGATAAACAGTCAATCCCAGCACGCTAAGTTTCTTGCTATTTGGAAAAGGTTCGAGCTAGCCTCAGATCTAGAAAGATCATTGTTTTGGGGCATTCTCTATTTGTTATAAGGCAATTTACTAAAGCAAAGAGATCTATTAACTCCTACTCTCCCTTGATTCTCAGGATACAGGGCACATTGACAAAATTTGGCAAAGTCAAATTTTTTCATATTCTTAGAAGTTTGAATGAAATGGAAAAAAGAGGACCCTCATTGTCCCAAGGGATCCTTGAAATCAATGCAAAATCATATTTATACCTAGTTCCATAAATGAAGAGTAATCATTGTATCTTGAGGAATGCGGGGAGGCAATCTAAGGACGCATCTTCCCACGCTTCAAATATCAATGAACTGGTGGAAGGCTCTCGACGACATGGTCGCATCCAAGCCTTTAATCGGCCTAAGTCCGAGTGGCAAAGTAAGGTGAATATGTGGCTGAGGTCGCTCACTCTCAACTATCATTTTGTATTAAATCTTTCTGAAACAAAAGTAATGATCCCTCCTCTTGTCGTGGTGAATCCTTCATATCAAAGCAAGGTGGTTTCATCTCTAATGTCTCGCATGAGCATAGGGTCACTTCACCTCTACCCTATTGTGAATGATGGGAGATCTTTGGCCTCTACAGGGCTCGTGTTTCAATTGCAAGTACAATTATATATGGCTCTATGGATTTTGTTGGCACTCCTATCTGCATTTTCAAGCATATGTTGCACGGATTAGGAAAACAAGTGTTATTACAGTGGTGTCCCAGTTCTCTTTGTCCTCGGCCCTTTTTGGGCTACCAAGTATTTTATTGTTCTCTTCACAAAGAGTTTCATGGCTAGGCTGAATAAAGATGATGGACTCCATGAGACCATCAAGGCCTCAGAGTTGATAGACAATCTTATAGACTCCACGCAAGCCTTGGTCCCCACCATCAATACACTGGAGGACTTAATAGAGCGCGAATCGTCCTCTTTCTAGTCCATTGTGGAGGACAAAATTCTACAACATAACACTTCCATGGAATCCTCGTTGGTCAGGATAAATGTTAAGGTCCAGCGGCGCACTAAGCGGGTAGCGGTCTTGGAGGCTTCTAACGTGTGAAACATCGCTGAGGGTGGTGTTAGGCACATACTTATCATAACTGCACTGGCCATTGAACCGATAGACACCCCAGATTAGGAACCATCATAACCATACATAAACTTGTAAAAAAACCAGTCAACCAAAAACACATAAAATGTTCAAATTCTAAAGAAAAACATATATATACATGCACATCCATATGAATCCAAACCATTTATACACAAATAAGCAAAAGTTCTCATTTATATAGCATGTAAGGGTGCACGTATCCAAAATAGCACGGAGTGGAATCCATCTCTAAACCAAAAATACTTCAACAAACAAGCTTCGCATGGCCTCTAGCATACAAACAAAACTATGCGACAACAAATACCTACATATCATCAAAATCATTACCTGTATTCGGATTTTCATCATCAACATCATTCTCTAAGCATTAAAATAAGATAGAAAAATCATAGCATGTCAAGTCAGTGTTTTGTTTGAGTGATGGGCATTTTTTTAGTAAGATCATTATAGAGGAGTTCAACCACCAATGCCACTAAGATCAAGGTACATAGAGGGTTTGGTGCTCTTGATTAAATACTAGTTCCATACCCTCGTACATGAAAAAATCCAATGTAGTGTTGCAATCCCCCCAATCCTTAAATCCTAGAAAACTATTAAAACTATTGGATTTCAAGATTGATTTAAAATTCTAGTTTTTCTATATGAAATCAAATGAAGTCAAAACCACTCTCAAACATCCCGAGTCATTTCATGGTAATGTTAAAAATTTAAGTAAAAAGATGAAAATGAGATATAAAACAGAATGTCACTTTTACTTTAAGAATTTAACATTACCATAAAAAACATAGCAATAGTAGGGCCATATGCTTGAATATTAGGCCCCTATTATCGACTAGTGTTCAACTACAACAAACATTAAAAGAAAAAAACAAAACAGACCCCACTTCTTGTGTTCTACGTGACTTTACCGTACAAAACCAGACAAAAATGGTTCAAGTCACCAGTGCAATCTGGTTTTTGCCTCAAAACAGTTGGACCAATCTGAATTGATCAATCTAGTTTGATCCTTATAACACTAGATGGGCGTAGAAGGGGGCATAGAGCTCGTGGCATGGAGGACTTCAAACGTGGCCCAAGTTGACAGTTCATCCTCGTCCTGAATTCAATTTGTATAACATGTATATCCATTTATTTTTTGTAATGTAAACCCAGTAATGATAGCACGTAAGTTTTGCTTTTTGATGGCCACTTTTTTAGAATATATGGACATCTTTTTTGTTTGAGTATTGCATGTAATGGTGAAAGTAAACATTTAGTTTACTTATTCAAAAGATTTCCTTTTGTTGATGACTCTAGATGTAAAAAAATGGATGCAAAGTTACTAGCTCTAAAACCATATTTTTATTAATATAAAATTACTACCCATTTTGTTTAAAAAATATAATAATAATAATAATAATCGTCATCTAATTTTAACATCTAGGTTAAGCCATCACTAAGTTGGTATATGAAATGTACTTGTTTATAAAACAAGAGATCCCTTCTACACAACAATTTGACTACTAAAATATATAATGTACAACTTCCAAAGAAGACGTGTGGGTCTAATATTTGCAAGTGTGCTAATTTTCCATGTTTTCAAAAAAAATTGGCCAAATTTCCATTTTTTGTAAAAAAATATTCGTCGAAATTTTAGAGTATAAAATTATTTTATTGTAAAAATCGCCCACATTTTATAAAGATAATATAAATTATTAAAATCTTCAAGTTTTACAAAAATATGGTCAAACATTTTATAATTTTCATATTAGGACATAGTAATATTCGCCAAAGTTTCTAAACTTTAAGATAAATTTCCATCTTTAAAATTTTTTGTAACATACACATATAATTGTTGATAAATTAAAAATCATAAAACATAAATAGTCTTATTTCCATTATCCAATGTAAAAATACAAAATTTTATTATATTTAAAATTATTTTATTATTTAAGGATGTTATCACCAAAATTAAAGTTTTATAAAACTCAATCAAACATGGACACTCATTAGAACACAAGTTTATTCCCACTGTTACAAGTGAATCCCCACCTTAAATGCCTCTCCATAAGATTTGAACCTGTCAGTGCATATGACCAACTCTTATAAAAACCAACCTATACTTAATTTAATCTTTATCTTGAAAAAAAATAAGAAAATTTCATTAATAAATCAAACCTTCATTATATTTAATTTTTCTTATTTACCATCTTTCAACTCTTAAAAATCACATTAATTGCTTCCTCACATCTACTTGTGCTATGGCCCATGGGACAGTTAATCAGTATGTTATTTAGTATCATGCAAACCATAAAGATTCAAGGTTCAAATCCCCTCACAAATCAAACCAGCAAAAAATATTTATTTATGCTATATTTCATTAACAACCCATAAACAACTTTTATCTGTAAAAGCATAAATCCATCTCCATCCCAAAAGAAGTTAAAAGTTAGCCAAACTTTTATCTATAAAAGCATAAATCCATTTCCATCCCAAAAGAAGTTGAAAAACAATTTCAATGTGAATTTCAATTTTTTCATGTTATATTTAATAATGAACTCAGTTTGATAGGATACAAGCATATATCCATTTCAACCATTTCCATCTTAAAAAATGGTTGAAAACACTTTCAATGTGATTTTCTATGTTTTTCATATTAACTCATTTTGATAGCTACAAACATGTAACGATCCCACCATGGAACTTTTAAAAACACTTTCAATGTGATTTTTTATGTTTTTTCATATTTTATTGATATCAACTCATTTTGATAGATACAAACATATATCCATCCCACACTGTTAAAATTGGCAACTAGAGCCAAACTCCATGTGGATCACTTTATTTATGGCCTTTGATATTTTTCCTAGATTCCTCTCATCGAAAGGTGTAGGATTGATCTAAATATCATCTGATTCCAATAAGTATTTATGGAGATGAATTTATTTTGATTATGGACAAATTGTCAAGGTTGGCCAGCAAACTTGTGTAGGTTCAGAAACCCAACAGTGATGTCTATTCAACCTCAACGTTTGCATATAAATACAAGGAGCATTCTCCTCATTTGGAGAATTCAATTCACTCATCTTCTCTCTCTCTCCTACGCATAAAAGGAGCCTCTCTCTCTCTCTCACGTGTCGCTGGAAAGAAGACGTCCTAGGGCAAGGAAGACACAGAAAGGACATTAGGGCAACAAGTCATCTCTTTGCCCAGCGTTGACCTTCCAGAAGTGCAGATTGGGTGTGGTTGCCTCTCCTAGGCAGGCCGCAATTTTTGGCACGAAAATCAAGGTGATCTAGCCTCTGGTTTGACCGGTGTTCACTGCCCTAGTTTAGGGTTGCAAGTTGACTTCAAAAATCTACAAATTGACTGAACTTTTGGCGTTGTTTAAGGGTTGTTTCTTCAAGTTGTTCGAAGACAAGTTGACCGGAAATTGACGAAGTATTTTAGAAGTCAATTTCAAGTAGTTGACCAAGTTTGACTTTGCTGATCTAAAGTTTGTTGTTGTTGATATAAAATTACAGAATTCAGATTTTGTACTATTTCTCTCTGTTGAACTATTGAAGACAAAGAAAGATTTGATCAAAGGATTTCCCCGCATTGGGGTTTGTCCCTAGCTAGCCGCCACATCTTGTGTCTCTTGTCTTAGATTATTTTTTGTTGATCATTTAATGTTCTATCTGCACTTTATTTTCTGTTGATCATTTTGTGTATGTGATTGCTAATCTGTGGCTAATAAGAAAAAAATAAGTAAACTGCTCTAAACATAGAACATAACATAATTTCACATGGTATCAGCACTGAGGTGAAGATAAAGCCCAAGCAAGAGCAATCACTAAAGAGAAGGTTGGCAAAGCTATCTTAAAAAGAAATCATGGGGTCCTCAAGACACTTCCCTGCTGAAAACAAACTGCGTGAAAAGCCCGACTATCACGAATGGAAGATGTCTCTCGGTCTAACATTAAAAGAACAAGAAGTGTTGGACCATGTGAGAGGCGGGAATGTTGAGCCTCCATCAAATGCCTCCGTTGCTGCTATGAACAAATGGACCAAAGGAGAAGTCAAAGCAAGGAAGATCATCCGGGACTCTATCGACAAGCGCTTGGTGGCCTATGTTTCCGAGCTGAACACCTCCAAGGAAATCTACAATACACTGGTGAGTTTATTTAAAATTATGATGCAAATCAAGTCTTGTTTCTTAGAAATAAGCTGAAGGAAATTAAGAAGGGCAAAGATGAGAGTATGCAAACATATTTCTTAAGGATCACCGAGATCAAGAACGATCTCCTATCTATTGGGGAAGCAATCCCTGATAGGGAAAATGACACTCACAACTCTTGGAGCACTGCCCTCTGAATGGTATATATTCAGGACTACTCTTCTCAACAATAACATAATTCCTAGATTTGAGGAATTGATGGCCAGATGCATTCAAGAAGAAACGAGGATGGAAGAGCAAGAAATGCCCATACTTAAAAGTCATCCCTCTGCGTTTTCTTCTCATACTAAAAGAAAAAACAATTCCGGGGTTAAATTCAAAAGAATGGCTACACCACAAGGTGGAAGAAAAGGACGATGTTACATTTGCAATAAAACGAGTCACTATGCAAAGGAGTGCCCTGATAAAAGGGGCTCACACCGAGACGATGATCAAAATCCCACTCAAAGCAATCGAAGGAATGGCAGGTCAAATGGCAAAGGTAAAAGAAGTGTCAGAAATCAAGGAAGAGGACAACCATTCAAGAAGGCATGAAATTTCAGGTATGAATCTAACAATGTTAACAAGAAGCAAGATGAACATTGTCTACCAACAGCTCTATCTACTACTGCTCCCCCAAACTCACTAGGAAATTGGCTTATTGATAGTGGTGCCTCAAGGCACTTCATCAAATACAAAGAAGCTCTCTATAATCTAATAGTGGAGGAAACCAACCTGGAAATTGTTCGTGGAGATAATTCAAAATATCCCGTGAAAGGCATAGGAAATGTCACTCTTCAATTGAATTAGAGTAATACCATCCACTTACAAGATGTATTATATGTACCTGATCTCAAAAAGAACCTGGTGTCCATTTCGACAATGGAAGGCAAAAGCTACAAGGTGGCCTTCAGCGATGGCAAGGTATGTGTATGGAAACATAACTTTGAAGATGTTTTTACTCTTGGGTTTCGAGTTGATTCAGGTCAGTGGAATTCCGTTGGGTGTCATGTCTTGTGACACATCTTTTCAGTCCGAACTATGGCATTGGAGGTTTGCTCACCTTCATTATAAAGCTCTACCCGTTGTAAGAAAAATGGTGACCGGGATGCCCGAGTTCAGATTAGAGCAAGAAGGTGTATGTCCAGAATGTGCCGAAGGAAACTCAAAAGGGACTATTCCCCTCAAGCCAAAGCAAGACCTCCGATATATTATAATTGGTTCACTCAAACATATCCAGTATGATGCCTGTGAACTCCTTGGGAGGATATTTATATTACCTCACTTTTACATATGATTATTCTCGCAAGACTTGAATATACTTCTTGAAAAAAAGAATCAAGTGTTCTACTAGTTTTGGCACTTCAAAGCCTTGATCGAGAATCAAACCGAAAAGACGATCAAGATCTTAAGCACTGATAATGGGACTGAATATGAATCGAATGAGTTTCATGACTTTTGCAAAGAGGTTGGCATTAAGACGGAGACTAATACACCATATGCTCCTGAACAGAATGGTGTGTCGGAAAGGAAGAATCGTACAATTGTGGAAGTCATTCGTGCTATGCTCCATGATCAGAGACTTCCGAAGTTTCTATGGGCCGACGCTGCAAATACCAGCGTATATGTACAAAACCGATGCCCTCATCAAGCATTGGGTTCCAAGACTCCCGAAGAAATCTTCACCGATAAGAAACCTAATGTATCTCATTTTAGAATTTTTTGAAGCCCTGTATATTTTCATGTGCCTAAAGAAAAAAGGAATAAATTGGGTGCATCTAGAAAGAAAGGAATCTTCGTGGGCTATAGCGAAAATACTAAGGGCTATAGGATCTATGTAGCTGGTCAAAGGGAAATCGAGATTAGTCATGATGTCACCTTTGATGAAGATATGGCTCTTAGCAAGGTAGACAATCTTCCTACTTTAATGGGATCTAAAGAAGCTAACACCAGACAACCAAAAGAAAAAGAAGATCAGACGATGCCCGATGTGGAAGGACCTTTGGGTCCTATTGATCCTCCTCCACAAGAGCCT
The DNA here is from genome assembly GCA_000404065.3 of Pinus taeda. NCBI lineage: Eukaryota > Viridiplantae > Streptophyta > Pinopsida > Pinales > Pinaceae > Pinus > Pinus taeda. The sequence continues at coordinate 42,189 of APFE031470349.1, read as the reverse complement.
TCCTCTTCTAGGAAGAGGCCTTCATGGCTTAGGGGAACAATTGATGACGCTGAAGGACACATTGCACCCCGAGGAACATTCCATGAAAGTAAGAAGCCGGACAAGTATCAGGGATACCTAACCATCATGAGCATGATCATCCAAAATGAGCCTTCGTCATTCACAGATGTCGTCAAGCATCAAGTATGGAAAGACGCTATGACCGAGGAATATGAGTCCACTATGAAAAACGATGTTTGGGATGTGGTCCCCAGACCCCAGGACAAAGCAATTGTCACTTAAAAATGGCTTTACAAGATAAAGCATGCAGTTGATGGAAGTACGGAGAAGTATAAGGCTCATTTCGCCGCTCGTGGCTTCTCCCAGAAGGAAGGTATAGACTATGATGAGATATTTGCACCTGTTGCCCGATATACCACCATCTGCTCGATCATAGCCCTTGCTGCTTCGCAAAGATGGAATCTACATGAGATGGATGTCAAGACTGCATTCTTACATGGTTCGATCAAAGAGGAAGTCTATGTGGAGCAACCCAAAGGATTTGAGATTTATGGTTGAGAATCTCATGTGTGCAAGTTGAAGAAGGCCCTCTATGGGCTAAAACAAGCACCCCAAGCATGGTATGAGAGGATCGACAGCTACCTGATGAAACTGGGATTCACTAGGGTGAAGCCGACCCTAACCTTACTTTAAGGTTATAGATGAGAAGTCTTTCATACTGGTGCTATATGTTGACGACCTCTTTCTAATAGGTGCAGACCCTCTCATTCACAAACGTAAGAGGGACTTGGTTTCTGAGTTTGAGATGAAAGACCTAGAACTTATACACTATTTCCTAGGATTGGAAGTCTGACAGAAACCAGGGGTGATTTTCCTATCTCAAGGAAAATATGTGGTGAAGATATTGGAGAGATTCGGCATGGTGCACTGCAAGCCCGTAACTACCCTGATGGAACTTGACTTCAAGAAGTTATGCAGTAGTGTTGTCGGACCTGTTTTACAAAATGCTACAGAGTAGCGTCAACTCATCGGAGCATTAATGTTCTTGGTGAACTCCCATCCGGATATATGCTTTGCAGTCAACCCATTGAATCAACATATGGCTAAGCCTCACCACTCATATTGGATTGGTGCCAAAAATGTGTTGAGATATCTTCGTGGCACAATCACTCATGGGTTGAGATACACTATCAGAGATGTGAGACTACTTGGGTATACTGATGTTGATTGGGTAGGCAGTGTAGTGGACCGAAAGAGCACTTTAGGGTGTTGTTTCTCTTTGGGATCTCCCTTGATATCCTGAATGCGCAAGAAGCAGAAGTCGGTGGCTTTGAGCACCGCCGAGGCAAAATACACTGCTACTAGCATGGCCTCTTGTGAGGCAATCTGGTTGTAAAATCTCTTCAATAAGCTATTTGGATTTACATTGGATACGACCATGATTCTATGTGACAACCAGAGCGGAATCTGTTTATCAGAGAATCCCATAGTTTATGATCGCTCCAAGCATATCGATATCAAGTACCACTATATTCGAGCTATGGTGCAGCAAGGAGCAATAAGGCTCAACCATATTAGTACAAATGAACAAGTCGCCGACATTTTGACAAAGCCCCTAGGAAAGGTCAACTTCCTGACTTTCCGAGAACGACTTGGTGTCGTTCATAGATCCTCTTATGAGGGTCGAGTATGATGTATTGAGCTCTGGGACCTCCAAGGGGGCGCGAGGTACTTGGAGCGACATGTGACCACAGGGCGACTCACCATCCCCTAGTGGTGCACTATGTACATGGTAAAGGTTCAACCTTCCCCTGTGACACACCGTGGCGACTGTGGAACAGGATGATTAATTCTCCTGTGGGCCAGAATGATTCGTTCTCCGTGGCGACTGTGGAGCAAGATGATTAGTTCTCCTGTCGAGGCATCCTACCCATGCAGTGTGGGATTGATGGGAAGTACCTCTCATCTGATCAATGAACAGGGAAATGAGGATAGGGACCATAGTAGTACTATCGATGGACACATCGTTGTATCTACCGTATTCCCTATGCTAGGATGACCTCCATTGGTCTGGGATCAATGAGAGTGGTTCACACTCTGAGACTGACTTCGAGTGATGGTATGATACATCCTCAATCATTTCTTCTTCTTCATAGTTCAAGCAAAGCAAAGCAGAGCAAAGTGTGGTCAAGTTGTATAGGACAGTGCATTTGATGGATGGATAGCAGCGACGTTCTATCGGATTGCAGATGAAGTTCTCCCTAGTTGAGAGGGAGTGTCAAAATTGGCAACTAGGGCCAAATTCCATGTGGATCACCTTATTTATGGCTTCTAATATTTTTCATAGATTCCTCTCATCGAGAGGTGTAGGATTGATCTAAAAATCATCCGATTCCGATAAGTATTTATGGAGATATGAATTTATTTTGATTATGGACAAATTGTCAATGTCAACCAACAAACTTATGTAGGCTCAGAAGCCCAACGGTCATGTCTATTCAACCTCAGCGTTAACATATAAATACAAGGAGCATTCTCCTCATTTGGACAATTCAATTCACCCATCTTCTCTCTCTCTCCAATGCATAAAAGGAGTCTCTCTCTCTCTCTCACGTGTGGCTAAAAGGAAAACATCCTAGGTCAAGAAAAACGCAGAAAGAAAGACGCTAAGACAAGAAGTCATCTCTTTGACCAATGTTGACCAAGCATTGACCTTCCGGAAGTGTGGATTGGGTGTGGTTGCCTCTCCTAGGCAGGCCGCGATTTTTTATATGAAAATCGAGGTGATTTGACCTCTAGTTTGACCGGTGTTGACTGCCCTAGTTTGGCGCTGCAAGTTGACTTCAGAAATTTGCAAATTCACTGAATTTTTGGGGCCGTTCAAAGGCTATTTCTTCAAGCTGTTCGAGGACAAGTTGACCAGAAATTGACCAAATATTTTAGAGGTCATTTCAGCTAGTTTGACCAAGTTTGACTTCGCTGATCTAGGGTTTGTTGTTGCTGATATAAAATTACAGAATTCAGATTTTGTACTATTTCTCTCTGCTGAACTATTGAAGATAAAAGAAGATTTGATCAAAGGGTTTCCCCGCATTGGGGTTTGTCCCTGGCTAACAACCACCTCGTGTCTCTTGTCTTGGCTTGTTTTTTGTTGATCATTTAATGTTCTATATGCACTTTACTTAATATATATGTGATTGCTAATATGTAACTAATAAGAAGAAAAATAAATAAACTGCTCTAAGCATAGAACATACCATAATTTAACACAAACATAACGTTTAAAAAAAAAAATCAATGTGATTTTCTATGCTTTTTAAAGAAAATTTTCAATGTGATTTTCTATGTTTTTCATATTATATTAGCATGAACTCATTTTGATAATGGAAACGTATATCTATCCCAACCTTAGGTTTTTTCTGTTTCTATTAATATAAACGCTTTGATCAATACAAAGCTAGATCCATCATAACCCTAGACACAATGAAACAGATTTCACTGACTACTTTATGCGAGTGATCTTATCTTATACATTTCTTTGTGTTGTATTTGACACAAGCCCAATCTCAACCCAAATGCTATAAAATCACTTTACACTCAAATCTTTATCAAGCGGTTTCCTTTCAAGTAAATCAGGCATGGCATCCATTGGTTCCTTCACGTTTATTTTCGTTGTGTTATATTAGCATAGACCCATACCACATATTTTGATCTATGCGGTAAGCATAATCCACTTCAACGTGAAATGCTTCGAGTGCACTCTACTTTCATTTCACTACAGTTACAAGGAACATGAAACACTAAAAACGAACACAACCTCCACTAAGAAACAAAATTGAATCATAATGATCACAAAATCTGTAAGCAAAATAAATTATGCGAGTAAAGCACACAGAATCGCTTGTTACTGAGAATGATACCATAACATTTCTGCAGCAAACACTGAGAATGATACCATAACATTTCTGCAGCAAACACGAACATTCCCCGGAAAGCCCTTGCTATAAAAGACACGTAGGGAAAAGAAAACTTGGATTCTTCAATTTCCACTTTCAAACCACCAAACGCAGTGATTCATAAAACGGGTAACTTATGCTCCACCACTTGGGGGTAATGAGAATTTCCATTAGCCCCAAGCACGGAGTAACTAAACGAATAATTACTGACATAACATTGATATACGATATATCACAACATATCATTGAAACATAATGTACTGCACAACCAAAAAGTGTGGCCACCAAGAATGAATTATATATCAAAGCACACACTTAAATAAAATGCACTTCATAACATTGAAGTGTGAATTAAATTGTACTTAACAACATTGACCTGTGCCCCCAAGAATGATGTTAGCATGATTTCAAAACAATACTTGGTAGCACAAAATGCTATAAGAAATCACAACAACTCAATAATGTATAAAAATATGCATCAGAACTCCAAAAAATAGCTGGGTGAAGTTTTAATAGTGTCAACGATAATTGAAAATCGAATATATTGTATCAGACCCATCGCATCTCTACAAAATTGACTAAAACCAACAGCGAAGAAAAACATATATAAAGAGTGCTGTAATTCTCTACCGGCCTAAGTTGACACTCTCAATTTAAGATGTCACATCTTATTTGAAAACAAAGTCTCACCTCATCAAAATACAAGGAATTTATAGTAAAACCTCCTTCTCAACATCTTCAAGGACGAGGGCCTTAGCAGGCTTAGCCAGTAAATCAGTGTATTCCTGGAAAGGAGATTTTGAGAACCGGGTCTCCCTCCACAGATCAGGTGTCAAAAATCCGTAAGTCTTTAAGAGACACTCAAAGGTTGCCTGCAAAGGAATAATAAAATCAACATGGCAATCCATATTCTAATAAACATGATATTACACTATACAGTACATTTAAGAGCAGGTCTATATTTTATAGTCATGTAATAAACAGCATATATACTAACGTGTAATACTGTTTATTACATGTTAATACTGTAATAAACAAGTCTATATTTCATTTAAGAATGGGTCTATATTTTATTGCGCACTTCATTATTCAACTAGATATATCTGTTTCCCCAAATGGCTTATGAATCAGCAAGGCAGGTTGTAAATTACACTTACTTGAAAAAAATTGGTTTCAAGGCCTAAACGCAAACTTAAATAAATTTTGAGGGACGAGTGAATTCATTGAAAGCAGTGATCCAATAAGCCTCCACCAGTATGAGATAGAGCCTGCCTATCTCTTCATTGCATGCACAGTTGAGCCAATGAGCTAGATAAGATTTTACCATTTTGTCTTTCCTAGTAGGATAGGATTGATTTTCACAAGTGTTATTTGGAGCATGGCCCCAACGACTGAAACCATAATGCAGAGCTTTCAGAAGCAACCAATGAAGGCCTCCTCACAACAGTAAGAACACAGATGCCTAATAAGAATGGAATTAGATTTATGGCCTGAGCCTCACCGGCTCAAAACCAAAATCAGCATATTCATATCCTCTTCAAAACATACACCTACATGCATAAAAGTTGTCACTTGTCTTGACCCCTATAAATGTCTGATAATGTATTAATGTTACAAGCCACAGGTTAGCAAACACTTGAAATCAATTAAATTAAGCAACTTGCCCCATAAGTGTGCCTAAAGTTCTAAACCCTGTGACATCAGGTAAGCAAATGACAATTCAAAGGGCCCTTAAAACAGGCAAAACCCAATAAAATGTTACAAAATGATTGTTTCCTCTTAATAATACAAGGGAATTGGAGAGTGCCCTCAAAAGGAATTCTTAAAGAGGTTAGTTGCAGCTAATAATCCAGAGATGTTGATTCAAGAATCAATCATGGAGAACAATAGAACAATAGGTTAAGAGGATTTTATTGTATATCCTAACTTGGAGGAATTCTAAAGCCCTGAATTCTGTAAGGAAATTTGGGGGTATAGTGATTGGCTGGATAAGACCTAAGGAATTGTTCCATTCAGAGTTAGACAAGTCTTTAATTTTATCAATGTCTATGATTCCTTCATGGCAAAGGAAGTTTTCCAGGGCTCTTTCTTTGAGAGTTTGGATTTTAAAGAAGGATGATGTGATAGTGAGAGAAGGCGTAAATTCTATCTTAAGCGAGGCGAGGTATAGGAGAAGAAGCTGGAAGAATGGATCCTCTGGCGGATTTTCTGCTTCAAAAGATTAATGTTGTTGGGCTCTGTGATCTAAGCCTTTAGTCTTTAAGTCGACATGGAGGAACAACAGGGCTAGGGATGTGCTACCTCCAAAATATTAAAGAGGTTCCTAGTTGCAAAGCAAATTGTTTTAGTATGGAAAGCATCATTTCTTGGATATGTGATGGGTGCTACATCAGATCATGTTCCTTTCTTTTTGCATGTGACAGTCTGTTCCAAAACCCCCTGATCCTTTCAAATTCAACTCACACTGACTTAAGGGTGTTAGGTTTGAGGTGATGGTTCACTAGTCACAATGAATGGAAAAGTATTATAGCCAGCTGAAGAACTCTGAAATGTATCGATTTAGTGATAGTCTTTAAGAGAATCAAAAAGATTGCCCTAGAATGGGCAAAGGCAAAAAAATAAGGATTCTCAAGATTGGATTTGGAATTTAGAAGAACATATAACAAAGATCTTTAACTCTGGCATCTTCAATGAAGCAGAGACGAGAAATTTACAACAGAAGGAATTTTTTAAAAAAGAGCTCTTACATTGCAAAGAAGCAAAATGGAAACCAAAAAGTAGAGCAACTTGGATGGTGTAAAGTGTAAAAATACCCATTATTTTCCAAATTATGCTAAAATGAGGGAAAATATAAACACAATCTGAAGTATAACAGATGAAAGTAGGGAGAAAGTGAACACTTTCAGGGATATGGCAGAGGTAAGAATCAATCACTTCAAGGAACCCCCTTGTGCCAAAATTGCAAAGATGGTTCAAAAGACAGCCTTCATTCCAGGTTTTGTCATCCAGCATCATAACAAGTCTCTTATAAAGGAGGTTGCAATGGAAAATTACAAGTTTTTATTGAATCTTTCCAGAAAGATAAGAGCCCATGCCCTCAGGGATTGTCAATATAATTCTTTGAAGGTTTACTAAAGTTAGTGGGTAAGGATCTATTGTTGGCTGTTCAGGAACCCAGACACTCTGGCAAGGTTCTGGCAGCGATCAATTCTACTTTCTTAGCATTGATATCAAAGAAAGATGTACCTCAGTCCTATGACGATCTTATGCCTATTGCTCTGTGTAATTATGTGCATTAAATAATTTCTACAATCACTTCTATAAGACTCAAGCCTGTGTTGTCAGCTGGTATCTCAGGTTAGAAATTTAGATTTATTGATTGTAAACATACTCATGAAGCTATAATCATTGCTTCGAAATGTTTACACTCTATAAAGGTAAAGAAGAGGTCTTCCTTTATCATAAAATTAGATTTACTTGAGGCATCTGATAGGGTCAATGTGTCTTAGAAGGTTGATGATGTTACATGTTGGCTTCTCATGTGAATTTGTTAAGTTGGTGGAAGGATATTATTCTTATGTTTCTTTCTCCTTGTTGATGATTGGCTCTGCTTCACCTATCTTACAGTACACCAAATGTCTGAGACAGTGCTGCCCACGCTCACCATTTCAATTAAATCTTAGTGATGGTTGAAAAGTTTCGAAGAATTTGTAGCTGTTCCACTTATCGTAAGTTGGACTCTATGGAGAACAAGGAATGAGATGCGCTATTAAGGGGGGATAACCCCCTTAAAGGTCTTCTCTAAAATCAACTATGCTCTTGATGGTTACAGGAAAGAGATTTTGTGAGGGTTTCAAAGAAAATTGATGGGTGAGTTGTATATTTATATATCTCTATGTTCCATTCCTTCTACTCTCGTGGGTTAGGGCATGGTACAAATATGGTGGAGGTAAAGTTTCTCCTTATGCTACTAGAGATTGTTCTGGAAAGGGGCCTTCAAGGGGTTCCAATCTTTAGGGATTCCCAGCTAGTTGGGGGTAGATTAGGGGTCAAAGCAGGAACCTTAATCTAAGGTTCCCAAATCTTATTTGGAGGATCAAGGAGCTTTTGAGTTGGATGGTAAGTTTTTCATGCAGACATAATTTAAAAGAAGAAAATGAGATCGCAAATGGACTGTCAAAGCAGCCAATGAATACTCTAATAGAACCTACTGCAAATCACTGAGTATGGAGACAATGAAAAGGATGGTCTCTGTTCTATCTGCTAGGCAAATCTTTATCTGATGATTGTTCTTTGTTACTGGACAACTTTTTGTCATTTATTTCATGCAATGATGTCTCTGTGGTCAAAAAAGGCCTAGCAAATTGTCTTCACTCTATTTAAAATCTCTATGAGACCAACTGCAGTTCAAAAAAAATTATATTTCAATTGTTAGGAGAGTTGTACTTCTCGAAGTACTTTCTCTTAAGAACAGATATTTAGATAACTGGTCACTGGAGACAGTGCTTTTTTTTTGGTTAAATTGTCCTCAAACATGTGAAAAAATGTAATTTCACCATTTATACTTAACATAAAGGAAATACATTACATGAAATGAATTATAGATCAGAGGTCATCATACATCATTAGAAGTCTCAATGATCATGTGTAAAGTTCGAAGTAATTTTTCATGATTAACAGGTTACAGAATCAAAAGCTAGGAAGAAAACAAAAAAAAGACTTGACTGTTATTTGTTTTCTGTCCTCTAATGCTAAAGTCCTCTCCAATCAAACCTTAATGCAAGAACTCCATCTTGATCTTTGGAATAACAGTTTGCATGAGCACCAATTTTGGGATGGCGTTTGTAGTGAAGAACTCCTCCTCCACTGGATGATATGTCATAGAGTGTGGAGCAGATTTGCCTCAGTGCTCATTGAAAAAATTGTGAAAAATCTCTTCCAATACTAGATCAAGAACCATAGCCACTTTATCCAGATTTTATGGCAAAATATGGAAACTTGTCTATGCTCTCAAAGAAAAAAAGTTTGTCGTTATGGTGTGAATGTCCTTTGTTATTGTACCTGGATTTTTGTTGGTGAATTAACATTGTGCAGCGTGCTTACCAAGGACTCTTTTGCTAGAGGGCTTTTGAATTCCGATTATGAACTAGTGAGACATGAGGTTTAGATGGTGTGATGACCCTATGAGGGAATTATATGGGGTTGAATGTAATGTAATAGGGCTCACCTAATAGGAGGCCCACATGTGCAGCAGGTGAACATATGTATATGTAGAAGCCAATATTTGTGAGACATGGACATATTTGAATATATGGATGTACCAGGGTTATTTGGAGGAGGTTATCCTAATCGATAAGGAGTAATTATGTAACTAATGTGTTACTTTGGGAGTCGTGGTCCATGCTCACATCTTTGTACATTGCGTGTTGAAAATTGTAGCTCAGGCAGGTACTTCCGCAAAGGGCTTGTGTCTAGGCGTGCAAAAGCCACCCACATTCTCCTTAGAACACTTGCTCAAATATGACCAAGTTGCTTATGTAACTTAGGCTTGGTCTAACTTGAGAAAAAACTCATATTAGTATGCTGGCTTTTGAGCTAAAAGAAACTTAGGAAAAGTAGAGTAATTTACTTTAGTAATTTTGTTTTAATGTTAGTTGTTGATCTCAAGTGAGGTAAGATCTAATCTTGGCCATTAATCACTTTGACATTAGGGTTAAGGTTAGGGAATTAGCTCAATGTAAAGTATTAAATGCAAGGCTATGGAGAGGGAGAAGTCATGCCATATAGCAACATTAGCCTCAAGAAGAGGACTGTGATAATCCAGAATGCCAAGCCCGAGGGAGTGTAGAGAGGATGGGGATCTAGATCTACAGAGAAGATCAAGCATTGACTTAGGGCAGATCTGTTGGATAAGGTATAGGTTTATTTGTATTCTGCATTTTCTCAGCTGGGCCATTATCCCAAGGCAGGAGTCCAAGTAGGTTTTGAGCAATTGTTAATGATGAACTGATTTGATTGGGCAAAATTTGTTTGTGTCATTGTGATTGAGATCGATATATTTGCTTCCACTAAATTTTGTTGGGTTAAGAACCTAGTTGTGCATTTAAATTAGTAGATCAATTTTTATGCTAATAATTTAAGTGTTGGGTTCTAGGCTCACAAGAAAATCTAACATGGTATTTTTTGCAGAAAACCCCGAGTAAACTAGTCTCGAAATCTACGTGTCAGGTTTGTACTAGATCGGCAGGGCCAAGTTAGGCCACGATCATATGAGAGGAAATTTTTTCAAGGGGGAAAAGTAAATTAGCCAAACAACTGAAGAGAAAATTGGACCCCAAGAAAAGACTAGTGACAATACTTGTAGAAAATCCACGAAAATTTTGCTCTACTTGAATGAACAAATCTGAAACTAACTTGTAACCCAAGACACACAATTTTTTCTACTTAATTTGCATCGAAATCATAACAGAAATAAGCAAAGTCACACAGTAGCAAACACAATATTTTTCTAGAGAAACCAACTGGCAAAACCCTCAGACTTGAGATCTGTCGCTCAGGAGGTACTCCAGGCACTAGGCTTTAGGGTTATAACTTATGGAGGAATGGCACACAAAATTGACTTGTGGGCTTAGAACCCATGCATGTGGGCTTTGCACCTGAGCATATGGGAGTGAATCCATGAGGATATTTCTACATGTGATAATTTGAGTTGAAAAGGACTCTACGATTAACTAGACGCAACAAAAATCACTCGAATCTGAGTTGTATAAGTGAAGATATGGGCTTCTGGCATAAAGGACAAGTCGGCCTTCACTTGTAGAGGTGCCCTTTAGGGCTAGACGTTGCCACATGAGACTTATATAAAAGGACGTGAGTTAGTCCTCATTTGAGCACATTCAAGGAGCATTTCACATCAAGATACCTCTGCAATTTGGGGTGGATCTGAGGCAAGGAAGTTTGTAGCAGGAAGTCGAGTTGGGAGAAGGTTTATCTATGTGTTTGAGTGTAATCTCCTTGGCGGATTGCGCCGCAGCTCTAAGGCAACCAGCGAGGAGGTTGAGGGGAGATTCCTGGGAAAATCTGAGGTGGATTACCCTGCAGACCAGTACTCAAATTTGAGGTTAGTTCTAGGTTATTTTGTGCATGATTTTGTGTCGTATACCTTTCTTCACAAGGGCCGCAGAGAGGGCTGCTACAACAGCTTGTTTGGAGGACTGTTAGGAGGGGCTGAGAGGTCTACGAAGGCTCCTCTCTCTAGGTCACAATCATCTCTAGGAGCAACGAGGGAAAACAGGGTTATTCTCCATGTGTGTTGGTGAGTTGATTTACAGTGTTGATGTGGGCTCCATGTGTGTTGGTGAGTTAATTTACAGTGTTGATCTGAGCGTTGTAGGGAGCCTTGTGGAGGTGCCTAAGGCCTACAACATCACCTTGGATACATAGGAATCTACAGCTGAAGTAAGTGGCCTGTATGGAGAAGATTGGGGAACTAGTGTAGGTTTGTTGGTGTGCCCTAACCAGACTAGTACATTCACAAATCCCAAGTCAAGAGGCAACAGAGTGAGTTGTAGATATCTTCTTGTTGATGGTTGGATGCTAGTGGACGAGGAGGCCCTAGTTAGAACAATTGGTATTAGACATCTTGTGGTTAGTGGAGGGCAACAAGTAGGTGTCCAAAGTAGCCCTAGAACAGTTGACAGGCAGGACTTTGGACAGTTGTGAGTTGGGTGAAGTTTTGGGAACCCATGTAGCTCTTTGATGGACTAAGGAGGCTACTAGAGGAGGCAAATTGGTGTTCAAGGTTTGGCTAGCTAGAGAAACAGATTGTTGGAGCCTGTGTTCATCATTGGAGAAGCGACATTTGATGGTGATAGGTGGCAACCCTCCTGCCGTATGTTAGTCTTCATCAAAGCAGCACAGGGAGACTATAGTGGGCTGAAGTCCCTGAGTAGCTGAGAAGCAACAATGAGCAGATGAGCATTGTTCACGCCCGTGTTCATCATTGGAGAAGCGACACTTGATGGTGATAGTTGGCAGCCCTCCTACCCTATGTTAGTCTACATAAGTGCAGCGCAGAAAGACTATAGTGAGTTGAAGTCCCTTAGTAGTTAAGGAGCAGCAGTGGGCAGATGAGAGTTGTTCACAAATGGAGTTGTAAACAACTCGACAAGAGTCTCGATGTGTCGATGCGTTGATGGACGAATAGTCAATGTGAGAGCAGATTGGTGAGCCGAGGCTAAGTGGTCAGTTGGACTTGGATCATTGATAAATGTAGTGATACAGATCAAGAGTCAAAAGATCCCACAGGTACAGGGTACGACCGAAAGGAGTTGTGATTGCATGCTACATCAGCCAGATGGTCAGAGTATCTTGTTGAGGGTAGATTGGTTGTTGATTAGCTGACACCAAGCCCTAATTTTGTATCTTTATATCATTGGATGTATCTTTATATCATTGGATGTATGAGGGCCATTATCCTTGGTGCAGGAGCCCTAGACTATTGTATTATATCAATTGGATTAATATAACAAAGATTGGGTTATTGCACAAAATTGTGTAAAAGTTGTGTATATTTTGTGAACTAGTAGATTTACTGTGGTATATTGTTCAGTTGTGCAAAGCAGCTTAGTTGTGATTCTTGGTTTGGTAGCATCAGTTGTGATTCTTGGTTTGGTAACATCAGTGATTTAAGATTCTATCCTAGACATTAGGATCATGGAAAAACAACACTCTAGGATCATCGAAAAACAACACTCTATACTAGCTGTAGAAATTTTTTATTGACAAAAATCTGAACATATAGAGTTTATTACAAGGCAAATTCTTTCTCTAGAGAACAAACTCATTCTCCCTGCTACTACATAGCTCAAAACTTCCATGCAAACCAAAGCTCAACAAATCAAAATTAAAATAAATACATACCTTCACGAAATTTCCTAACGTCTTGGTGGACCCTCGAGAGGAGGTGAACACATCTTCAATCCCAGCAAACTGCAGAACCTTCTTGGGCACACGCGCGGCCACTATCCCGGCACCTCTAGGCGCTGGCACCATTCTGACGGTAACAGAGCCGCACTTCCCTGTGACCTTAACAGGCACAGTATGCGGCTTCCCAATCTTGTTACCCCAGTAACCTCTCCTCACGGGAATAACCGAAAGCTTCGCCAAAATAATGGCTCCGCGGATGGCCGTGGCCACCTCCTTGCTGCACTTGACCCCAAGCCCTACGTGACCATTGCCGTCACCCACAACAACGAATGCTTTGAATCGAGTCCTCTGCCCGGCCCTCGTCTGCTTCTGCACAGGCATTATCTTCATAACCTCATCCTTCAGCTGAGGACCCAGCATGGCCTCCACAATCTGGTGCTCCTTCACAGCCAACGAGAAAAGATAGATTTGCTCGAGGGAACGGATTTTCCCTTCTTTTACCAGGCGGCCAAGCTTCGTCACGGGCACCCATTTTTCTTCTTCGTCTCTTCGGGCTCCTCGCCGGCCGCCGCGACGGTCCCCGCGACCTCTGTCACCTCGGCCTCGGCCGAATCCGCGTCCGAATCCACCTCCCCTGTCCCCTCCGCGTCCTCCCCTTTCCGCCATTCTGATAAATCTGTAAAACCCTAGAAACCCTCGGCCCTAGCAGAAAACCCTTGGAACACTTACCCCTGGCAGAATAAATAAAAGGAAAATATTGACGATAATTTGACGTAATACACTATTTTTCCCTCTCTCAAGACAAACAAACAAAAACATTAAGTCCACAAAAGGTTATTCGCTCTGTGTTACCTAGATTATTATTCCATGAATGTTGTCCAATTATAGTTAAGGGATAAATGCTAAGCTTGTATTCAGATGTTATTAGCATCCATATTACTAGGGTGGTAAATTTTGCTATGAAGTCTCTCTTTTTTCTAACAATTTTTTTTTTTTCTTCGTTTTAAAAAGAGGTTTAGAATAAGAGTAAGTAAAGTGAATTTCATCATAAAATTTTTGACTAATTAGTATTAACTAAGAAACTTATGATTTAATAATGGTTAAAATTTCTAAAGATATACTAAGATTATTAAAAATGTAACTAGTTTCGATATTAATAATTATTGTGCTCATTTCAATATGTATCCTATGAAACGAACTAAAAAATAAAATAAAAAGTTATTATTTTTAAAGCATGGGTTTCATGTTCATTATTGATGGTCTTTTAGGTAAAAGCATGTTCTTCATGATTCTGAGGTTTGTTACGTCTTAGGATTTATTGTCATGAGCCAAAGGAGTCAACATCATGTTTATAAGACCCTGTCGGGCAAAATGTACATTGAAAAATAATTTATTTTGAGTATAAAAAGTTCTCGAAGCTCCAAAAATACAAGTCGACCTAAAGGATGAAATTCGACCCCTCAGAAAGGTTATATCAAGAAGCAATTCAACCTCATTTAGCACTCACTCACTCAAGAAGTTTGATCTCAAGAAAAAGTTTGACATATAGCTAGAAGACAAGAAGACAAGAAAATTGAAGGTCTAGAAGAGGAAAGGAGGACGAAAAACTTGTTTTTAGGTTATCTCTCTCCCATGCGTGCGAAAGCTTGGGGTTTCTATAGCTATGAAAGAGGCCAAAATTGCATATCTGAGCTGCAGTATGATGAAGTGCAGTGTCCTGTTGCAGGGAGGAAGAATTACCCTAAAGTTGCCTCATTGACCCTGGTTGGAGCTATCTTGTTCAAGGAAGGTCTCCAAAGGAGGTTGGGTTAGGGTTTCTAAAGCGGTCTCAAGGACCGAAATTGCAGGTCGAAGAAGCAATATTGAAGCTGGGAGGTCGAAGTTGCAGTTTGAAGTTCGTTGGTGATGGATCAATGAAAGACTTGTTATAAGGGTTGATTTGGTACTTGGAGAAGGACTTGGTCTAGAACTTGGGTCTTTGTGTCTCATTTGAAGCCAATTCTATGAGAAGATAAGAGTTTTCCAGGTTTTCCCCTTGGAGGGGTTTTTCCCTGGCTAAGAGCCTAATTTTTGTGTCCTCTATTGTTACTGTTTCGTTCTTAAAAAAATTGATAAAAGATCTAATTAAAGAACTGAAGAAAATTAACTAAGTTCATAAGCAAGTATTAAGGTAAAGGAAAATTGATATAATAAGTTGCCACTTTGAATTTTCCAACATGGGATCAAAGCTAAGGTGAACAAGAAGGAAGTTGGAAGGATTATCTTATGGACACAAAGAAGGGCTTGCGTGTCAAGGGGAATCATATGTGGAAAGAAGTAGAAGATCTATTGATCTAGGAGGAGGATCTCTACATCAAAGAAAATCAAGGTCACATCAAGCTCTCATCAAATGAAGGCTTGAAAAAAAGACTACAAGGAAGGTTGTCTCTTGAAAGAAGAAAATATATACAAAGGCTCATTGAAATGCATCTTTGAAGCATCAAATGGAATCTTTGTACCATCTTTGAAGAGAGCTGTTGTTGGAAGAATCCCATGAGGCATCTTTCAAGGACATTACTAAAGATTCTTCAAAGGTCTTGAAGGCATCAAGAAAGGTTGAAGACATCAACAAGGAATAGGGAAATCTTGGTTATCAAGTAAGTATCATATTATTGATCTATGTTTGCATCTATTGGTCATGTGGGTTCTTTCTACAAGGAGAGAAATAAGCTCATTGGAGCATCAAATTACCTAGCATGGAAGAAAAGGATTGACCTAGCACTGATAGAGCATGAGGTAATGGAATATGTAACTGGGTAAATCACTGAACCTAGCAAAGGCAAGACTCAAGAACTGGAAAAGTGCATTAAAGGAGAATTTAGGGCATAAAGGATCATAGTTGAATCAATCAAGGATCTTCTTGATCCATTTGTTGCAAATTTGAAAACTTCCAAGGCTATGTATGATGAGCTAAGTACTCTATAAGTACATGCAGACAAAAGATGTCTTTGCGGAATAAACTATACAAAATGAAGAAATCAAATGATGAGGACATGGAATCCTTTCTGATGAAGATATCTCAATTAAGATATCACTTGCAAGGGCTAGGAGAAACTATTTCTGACTCATAAATGACCATCTGTGCATTAAATGCATTGCCACCAGACTGGAGCAATTATGTAGCTAGCATATACTCCAAGAAAGATTCAAATCCATTTGATGAGTTGTGGTCACAATGCATTTTGGAATAATCCAGGATCAAGGTGAAAGATGACATTGGATCAGATGAATAATCTTGAGCTTATCTAGCTCGAATCAAGAAGATGAAGAAGGGGAAGTTTGGAAAGTCCGAGAAGAAAGATATGCCCAATGTTCAATGCTTCAAGTGCAATGAATATGGACATTATAAGAGGGATTGTCCTAGCCTACAAAACAATCAGATAAAGGAAATAAGTGAGGCTCACATAGTTGAGGAAACAAGTGAACCTGAGAAGAAGTTGAAGAAAGAAGAAGTGAAAGATCTCTACTATTAAAGAAGTTGTCTTATTTTTCAATTTCTTGGTAAAATCGGTCTTTCCTTTAGAATAGCGTGCATTGTTGTTTACTTTAGAAGAGTCTTGATTTTGCATAACATCATTGAGAGAAGCATGTGATATTAACATATGTAGAGTCTATTTGGTCAACTTGATTTGTAGAAGTCATCTAGTCTCCAAGAATAGATAGATAGACCATTTTGCATATTGTTCATCTGGGCATTATCTAACATTGTGTTAGGAGTAGTCATCTTGATAAGGCAAGTCATTATGATCTTGGAAGAACCATCATTATGGAAGGTTCTTAGGAGAAGCATTGTGACAAAGTTAGTATACATTCCATGTAATGTGGAAATAATACTAGTAAAAGGATGAAGGAATGAAATGGGTCAAGATGTAGGATCATTATGAGACATATAGCTAGATGGTGAAATAAGAAGCATAAGAATTCCCATTAGAAGTGACTCTTGGATAAGATTGATGTAGAATCTTGTACCATGCTTAAGTATGATTGTATGATGTTTAAAAGGAAGAATTTGACTTACTTAAGGATGTATAATAGATTGAGACTTTCTCTAGAATATGTAAAATAATTATTTACATCCAGAATAATCTCCGGAAGAAAAAGTTGTAAATTGGTAATCAAGTTTGATCCTTGGGCACTCTTATGCGTGAAGTGTTGAGAAATGTAACTAGTTTCTATCTTCACAATTGTTGTACTCATTTCAATATGTATCCTACGTAACAAACAAGCAAAAAAAAAATAAAAATTAAGAAGTTATTATTATCAAAGCATGGCTTTCATGCTCATTATTGATGGTATTTTAGATAAAAGCATGTTCTTCGTGCTCCTAGGATTTGTTAGGTCTTAGGATTTATTGTCACGAGTCAACATCATGTTTATAAGACCCTTCCAGGAAAAATGTAATTGTAAAAAGAATTATTTTGAGTCTAGAAAGTCTTAGAAACTCCAAAAGTACAAGTCAGTCTAAAGGAGGGAATTTGACCCCTTGAGAAGGATATACAAAGAAGAAGTTCAACCTCATTTGGGAATCACTCACTCCAAAAGTTTTATATCTCAATAAGAAGTTCAATGTGTAACTGGGAGAAGCAAAAAAGGAGAGTGAAGGTCTTGGAGGAAAGGAAGGATGAAAATATATTTTTTTTGGGCTCTTCTCTCTCACACATGCGAAATTTTAGGGTTTATGGGTTGTAGGAAGAGGTCGAAGTTGCAAGTCTGATTTGTAGGAGGACGAAGGGCAGTAAATTGTAGTTGGAAGAGAGAATGTTTTGTATAGATTTCGTTGACCTTAAGAAGAGTTGTCTTGCTCTATGAAGGTCTCAGGAAGAGATTGGATTAGGGTTTTTGAGGAAGTTGCAAGGCCGAAATTACATGATTGAAATTGCAGGACGAATTACAGTATTGAAGCTAACAGGTTGAAGTTAAAGTATTGAAGCTAGTTGGTGCAGATCAAAGGAAGGACTTGAGGAAGGGATGACTTGGTACTAGGAGAAGCACTTGGTCTAGGGTTTGGTCTTTGTATCTCATTTGAAGCAAATTCTAATAAGAGAAGAGTTTTCAAGTTTTCCCCTTGGAGGGGTTTTGCCTTGGATGAGAGCCTAATATCCATGTCCTCTATTATTATTGTTATTGTTCTTGATATTGTTTGATGGAAATATCTAACTAAATAACTCAAAAATATAATTAAGATTCACAATCAAATATCAAGGTTAAAGGAAAATAGGATTAATAGTTGCCACTATCCATTTTCCAACAACAATATTCATATGGATATGGACCATGAGAATGTTGATTAGTCGAGAAGGTCATCTGAATGTGGTAAGTCTAATTTTAATTATTGTTGGTTATCGAGCTAACATATTATTTTGCCACCTGGAAGAATGTCGCAGGAATACATGATCATAGTTGAAGAAAGTTTAACTATATAGAAATGTATGAAGAATATTGAGGGAAGCTCAATATTTGGTACCTGGTGACTGTGAAGTCAAGATGTGTCCATCTTGGGATTGAAAGGTAGCAGTGTAAGAAGATAATCTGAAGGTAAAACGAGATCACTTTAATGAGGAAGCTATGATCAACGTGAATTTAGGAAAGGCTCGATGTAAAGCCTCCATGATGTCAAGATGAAAGTGATGACCAAGAAACATGACATGGATCTTGTCACAAGATTGAAGAGTGAAGATGGCTCCATGATACCTTGAAAGGAAGCAAGCTCGATACAATGAGATGTAGAGAAAAGAGGGAGCTAGGCAGCTATGGAGAACTGACAGTTGATACTCTTATGAAGACAAGCTAGAGAGCTTGTGGATGTGACTTCCCAATTAGAAAGGAAGTCAAGTATCTCCTCTAGATTTGAGAGGGAGTGAAGGAGTCTCCTTGTATGGGAACAAGGATCTATTCTCAATTCAAAAGGAGAATAGGTATATCCTCTCCAGGCTGAAAGGGAGTGATGTTGGACATCACATGTGCATTCTATGCTTCATGTTTCAAACACTTGACCAAGGCTAACAACTGTAAGTCTAAGTGAAAGCATTGGAGAGAGAATGGTGAATGATTGGATAAGCATATGTGATTTCCTTGGGGATATAACACCCAAGAAAGGAAAGGGACTAACACTCTTTGAGGATCTACCAGGTATCCAAGATAAGAGTGGGCGAAGAGGACTGATTTTCTTTGAGGATTCAAGGCCAAGAATCCAAGATCAGAATAGTCCTAAAAGGACATACTTTGTGCACATTTGGATGGGGTATGTCCCTTGTAGAGTTAGTGCGGTATCACACATAAAGCCTCCTAGCATAATGCTCTTGAATGAAATAGAGCTTATCAAGTTAGGCCTCAATGACAATGTTGGTCATAATGATGATGCTTACATTTTGGCTTATCAATCTGACTCCTCTTATGAAAAATCTTCATTTTGACAATGATGTTGTACTAGTTGTAAAATTATGAGTACCTCCCTAGTTAAGAGGGAGTGTTGAAAATGTAACTAGTTTTGGTATTCGTAATTTTTGTACTCATTTCAATATGTATCCTATGTAACAAACAAAAGAAGAAAAGAAAAAGTTATTATTTTTAAAGCATGGGTTCCATGCTCATTATTGATGGTCTTCTAGGTAAAAGCATGTCCTTCATGCTTCCAGGGTTTGTTAGGTATTAGGATTTATTGTCACGAGTCAAAGGAGTTAACATCATGTTTATAAGACCCTTTTGGGCAAAATTTACTTGGAAAAATAATTTATTTTGAATCTAGAAGGTTCTGGAAACTCCAAAAGTACAAGTCGGCCCTAGCAGCTTCAAGCCGGCTTAAATCATGCCTAAAGGAGGGAATTCCACCCCTTGGAAAGGCTATACAAAGAAGCAATTCGACCTCATTTAGCACTCACTCACTCAAGAAGTTCGGTCTCAAGAAAACATTTGATATCTGGCTAGAAGACAAGAAGAGCGAAGGTTTAGAAGAGGAGTGAAGGACGAAAAACTTGTTTTTGGGATATCTTTGTCCCACAATTGTGAAAGTCTAGGGTTTTTGCAGCTACAAAAGAGGCCGAAATTGCATATTCGAGTTGCAGTAATATGAAGTGTAGCCTCCTATTGCAAGAAGGAAGAATTACCCTAAAGTTTCCTCATTGACCTTGGTTGGAGCTATCTTGCTAAAGGAAGGTCTCCAAAGGAGGTTGGGTTAGGGTTTTTGAAACAGTCTTAAGGGTTGAAGTTGCAAGTCGAAGAAGAAGTATTAAAGTTGGGGGGTTGAAGTTGCAGTTTGAAGTTGGTTGGTGTTGGATCAAAGAAATACTTGTTGGAAGGGTTGACTTGGTATTTGGAGAAGGACTTGGTCTAAGACTTGGGTCTTTGTGTCTCATTTGAAGCAAATTCTATAAGAAGATAAGAGTTTTCTCGGTTTTCCCTTTGGAGTGGTTTTTCCCTAGTTTAGAGCCTAATTTGTGTGTCCTCTATTATTATTGTTTTGTTCTTGATATTTGTTTGATGAAAACATATAACTAAAGACCTAAAAAATATTAACTAAGTTCACAAGCAAATATGAAGGTACAAAAAAATTGATATAATAAGCGACCACTTTGAATTTTCCAACAAAGGTCTCACTCTAAGGGATGCCTACTTTTATGGCCTCAACAAAATGGGCCAAATGTTTTATTAGGGACTTGAACATAAGTAGTGAGAGTGTGAAGCTTACCTCCCAACCACTTCATCTATATACCCTTCAGTATAGAATGTTAACTTAAACTTGGAGAAAGATATATAATATGAAACAAAAACTCACTGAATAAAGTTAAAGTTTTCAATTGTATGTGTCATTATTCATTGAATAAAGTTGAAATTTTCAAATGTATGTATCTTTACTCACTGAATAAAGTTAAAACTTTCAAATGTATGTATCGTTTTGTTTTTTTATTAATGTGAAAGTATAATGAATTCCAATAACATAAGCAACCAAGCCATTATTCCAAGTTATTTTACCATCTCTTTTAGGATAGTAGTGTAACTCAATTATAGTGTAACACCCTCCTCCCACATCTACCCAAGCAACTAGCCAACCAGGGTAAACATGTGACAAGAAGTTACTATGATATGATTCAACCTCCTAGGCCATCTTAAGGAAGTGGAATCGATGGAAACACAGCATATAGACCTTCCACATCAGCAACAAGACTCTCGAGAAGCATCCCAACCTTTCAGGTAACCAACCCCTGGGTCCCACTGGGTTTTTAGACCAATTAACCCCCGGACGCTCCCATGATATGGGCATGCTAGCGTCCATAAGGCTCTAGACCCTCCACAACATGGTGTGCCAGTGTCCATGGACTTTTCTACTCAGTGTGTGCCAACATCCTCGGGATTTGAGCCACTTTTGAGGCCCAAATCCCAGGTCACTGCCCAGAACTCAATGACACTTTCAGAATCCATGATTTATGTAATAACAAGTCTTACAACTTGAAAACTAACTCTAGGATTAGCCCTGACCATCCCCAATTGGGATTGACATTTTGTCAAACACTTGGCATCAATGCAATCTACAGGAAATGAATACAATACAGAGCATAAAAAAATGATAACTCATATTGGAATTAACAAGAAGGATCACAACCATCTTCCCTCAACGGTTATGACATCAATTAGGTTTTCCATTCATTATCCTTTCAGTTACAAGTAAATACATGAAATAACCATGACAATAACCAGTGATATAAACATGCTTATAGCTAGCATTTACCAAGAAAATAAAAATGAGATAACAGTCATTAAATCCACATATTAACAAGTACAAAAGCAAGAGAACTTAGCTTTTATTAAACATAGGCAAATCAGACCAGGTTTGAGACTTCCACGTACCACCCGATTGTAGACATGGCTGAACCAAATATTTCTTTCATCCAGTCACCCCCGTGCCACATTCCAAGCATGAATGTGGGATCTCATGGATAAACCAATCCAAAAATAACCAAGGAAATCTAGAGGTTAAAACACCTTTAACCTCATTAAACCGTGATCTCACCAAAACCGTCATTAGGATCACAAAACCAAACCGAGCTAGGAATGCCTCTGGACTCCATTGCTATCCTTGAGGAATTTTTCGTCTCCTTGTCTATATGGATTTATGGCAATCCACACCGAATCACTAGGCCCTAAACCGAGACACCAATCTCTCAAGCTTTAATGCAATCCACATCGGATCACTAGGCCCTAAACCAAGACTCTACCCTCAGGCTTTACCGTGTATCCTGCCAAAATTGGTCAAGGGATTCCTAGGCCTTTGGGATTTTCCTGAGACCACCTCTGCCCTGGATTCTGAAACCATCCAGAAATTCCAAAGCTCAAAACCGAGAAAATGATCCCACCACACCATGGTTACCTGAAAAAGGCAAGGCTAAGTTGAAAACCACTATCATAACCCAACAAAACCATGCCACCTACAACAAGAGGACCATACACCAACATGCAAAACCATGCATGTCAAAACCAGCTAGGAAAAATCACACATGCAATATGTTACCTGCAAGTATTCCTGCTAAGGCTACTTGACCTTGCTCTTCCTTGCATGCTCCTTGCTTTCCTTCATTTCCTTTGCTTGCTTTTCCTTCCTTACTTCAAATTTAGAATGCTCAAATAAAAACTCTAAGTGTCTAAGAGTGAGTGAGTGAGAGAGAGAGAGAGAGAGAGAGAATAATGAGACAGCTCCCAAACTTAATTGACAAAAGGTACAAATTGATCATCATAAGCCTTTTTATCAATCAGACCTCTGTTTTCTTCATTTTCCATTATTTTCCCTCAATTTCCTCCTCACATGCAACCTATGACCTTTTACCTCCCTTTTCTCTTATTTTCCTTTATTTTCATAAATAAATGTGCCAAAAATGCCTTTTTGCCTTTTTAATGCCTTTGCCAATTTCCCTTAGCCACAAACACATCCAATGATACCCACTAGGATATCTTTACCCAACATTCAACTTGGAATAAGTGTCCCTTAACTGTGGTCTTATCTTACCTTTATTAACTTTTATTACATGAACTTTTAATGAGGGGTTGTTACATCTAGGTCACTAGTAAGTCTTTTAATTTTACCTTTTTACAATGACATAATGACAAGGAGATAGAGTCTTCTATAAATAAACTAAGGTATGGAAAGGTGATTTTAATAGGTGAGATCGTAATGCAACTATGATCAATCAAGTTATTCTCAAAGATTATCCAATGTTATGTTTCTTCTCCATTTTAATGGTATTACCATATATTTTAAGATGGTGGTGTGGTCCAATTATAGGTTATTACTGACCCTTCTAATGTTACATACTTTTAATGACATTATGACAAGGAGATAAAGTATTCTAAGAATCACTGGGGAGTGGAGAGGTGATTTTATTAGTTGAAATTATCATTGTAGCCATGATCAATTAAGTAAGGCATTTTTTTAAACGCCAAAATTGAAGAAAATTTATATTGGAAAGGTTGTAGTGGAGCTAAACAACAAAAGGTCCGTATATATTACTACCTTGGATTTCCAAACAAAATAGCCATTCCATATATGTCAATTTTTTTTTTTTTTTACAATTGTCCGCAATTAAAATATTCCAAAATTCCTTGCAAATATAAAATCTTCAAAAGACACTTATGATTCAAATTGATTTATTAAACATAAAGATTACCAAAAAAAACACAAGGATTGTTAACTTCTTCCTTCCCAATGTTGGAATGATGGGATTATTGGTTTTCCATGTCCATGCATTCCATCATTAAATGGATAATATCTTCCTCCATGAAATATACTTGAATTAAATTTTTCAACATCTAGTGGTTGGAAGCATTGGAATAAGATCCTTTGCTAAGATTGTTGACCATGTTTTGCAACATAAAGCATTTTTCCTCCAAGACATCAATTTGTTGCTTGTGTTGGACCAAAGTGCTAATGATCATTGCAATTTGAGAGATGTAGTGTCGTTCATTGAAGACTAAGGTTATGTTGGTTTGAATGGATTTTTTGTGTCTTTTGAGAACCTTATGAAATTCCTAAGCTTCCTGGTAATCGATGGATAAATCACATTCACAACAACATTGTTAACCCTTGGCAAATGAGTTAAGAGACCAAGGTTATTGCTTATGGGAGATGGTCTAAAGGGAACCTTGATTCACAAGGGAAACCAAACCACTATGTCACAGACCACATATCATGATGAGCAAGGCAACAAGGGTCCATAGCACATTAATAGCAGAGACAAAAACCATAAAGACAAATCCAAACGAATATTGTGCTTGTAATAAAGCCATAATACCAAACACTAGGAAGAATTCCAAGAACTATAGTGGATAAATGACCATGAACTAAGTACCACTAAGATTTAATCATAAAATAAATATTCCAAAACATAATCTAGAGGCTGAGGGAAACTCAAACCAAGTGAAAAATAGAGAGTCTAATAGCATTGTTCCAAACAATATTGCTTGCTCCTCCCATACAAATCTTCAATGTGTTATGTATCCAGATCAAAATAATGTTGAAACATGAGAAAAGATAGATTAATGACTTGATAATAAGCCACTTCGAGTGGCTAATCTCCTTTTACATCACATAAATGAACAATTCTTGGATGATTTAAATGACAATAACTACTTGGTATATATAGGAGTCTAAAGGGTCAAAATATAATTAGGGTCCACATAACAATAATAATGTAAGGGCACAACAATAACAATATAGGGGATACACTAGTATTATAGGGACCTAACAGGCCCCTCTCCTTCAAAAAAGTGTCATCATCAACACTTTAGTAGTTCTGGATGATTTTGTATAAAATACTCATCCTCCCATGTGGAATCTTCAACAGGTAAATTCTTCCACTTAATGAGATACTCTGAAATGGATTGATTGTGTAGCTGTTAGATTCTTGTTTCTATGATTTCTTCAAGCTCCAATATGAATTTTCCTTCCTCGGTAAATTTAAGTAACATAGTTTGAATTGGAATCTCGTCACCTATAACCTTCTTTAAGCATGAGCCATGGAAAACTAGGTGTACTTGCGAAGATGCAAGTAGCTCCAATCTGTATGCCATAGTACCAATCTTTTGCAACACCTTGTAAGGGTCATAGTACTTGGGTGATAATTTATTATCCTTCTTAGCTTTCTTGAGGGACATTTGTTTGTATGGCTATAACCGTAAAAATACCCAATCACCCATGTCAAAACTTATTTCACTGCGATGTTGATATGCTTGTTGTTTCATTATATTTTTCGTTAGAGTCAAGTTATCCTTCAAGAGTTTGAGACCTTGTTGTTGATGCTTGATGTTATCTTTCACTACTTGAACCTTGGAATTGTCTCTTAGAGACGATGTGATGGACAGTGGATGATATCCATAAAGCGCCATAAATGGGGTCATTTTTGTTACGGTATGGAAGGAAGTGTTATACCACCATTCTGCGAGAGGTAACCACTTGATGCAATGTCTTTGTTTATCATATACAAAGCAATAAATATATCCTTCCAAAAATTTGTCCACTATCTCAATCTGCCCATCAGATCAGGGATGATAAGATGGGCTACGAGCCAATTGAAAACCAAGACAATAAAATAATTTTGTCATACTTGGTAAGTTTATCAACTACCACCATGATGACACTCTTTCCTTCGGACTTGGGTAAACCTGTGATAAAATCTATTGAGACCTCCCCCCAACACTGAGTTGATATGACTAATGGTTTTAGAGGACCCGGGGTCTTAATTATCTTGACTTTATTTTGTTTGCAAATCAAATATTTTTCTACAAACTTCTAAACATCAAATTTAAGGCCATCCCAAAAAAAATCCTTCTTGACCATATGACAAGTTCTTAAAAATCTTGAGTGCCCTCCTATAAGAAAGGTATACAATTCCAAAAGAGCATTTTGAATGAGTTGGGAGTTCTTACATAGATACAAGCGATTTGTGTACCACAGTGAATCATTTTTCTAGATAATGCACGAGATTCATTGGGATCTTGCTGCAACTTTTGAATGAGTTCCCACACCTCTTCTTCATTCTTCTATTCATCCATTGGTTTAGTTACCCAGTAAGGTTGGATACCCAAAATGGCATAGAGCAATGCCTCCACATCCTCATCCCTTCTTGAGAGCGCATTTGACAACATTTTGCTTCCCTTTTTTGTAAATGGTTTCAAAGTCATAACCCAACATCTTTGTGACCCATTTTTATTGCTCTTTTGAAGATAATCTTTATTCCAAGAAATATTTAGGACTATCATGAGTCATTTTTACCTTGAAGCGTCTTCCAATTAGATAGGGGTGCCATTGCTTCAGGGCACGTAACATCCTCATGAGATACAATATGACCAAAATATTCCACCTCCTATACCCTAAAAAGGCATTTGGATGGTTTTGCATATAATTGTTTCTCCTCCAATAGTTTGAGCACCTTCTCAATATGTTGAACATGATCCTTCAAAGAATTGTTGTAGATTAGTATATCATCAAAAAAATATCAATAATTTTTGTATAAGGAAGGGTTTGAAAGTGGAATTCATTAAACCTTGAAATGTGGAAGGTGCATTAGTAAGGCCAAAAGGCATGACCAAAAATTCATAATGACCTTCACGAGATTTTAATGTTGTTTTCATAATGTTTTCTATCTTCGTTCTCATTTGATAATATCCTGAAAGAAGATCCAACTTGGTGAAGTAAATTGATTAATGTAATTCATCCAACAATTAATCAATGATAGGAATGAGAAATTTATCTTTACTAGTGAGCTTGTTGAGCTCTGTATAATCCATACACATATGCCATGATCCATCCTTCTTGTGCAACAATACTATTGGAGAAGAGAAAGAACTTTGGCTAGGTTAAATTATACCTGCCTTTAGCAATTCTGCAACCATACGTTAAATTCCACTCTTTTGGGCATATGGATATCTGTAAGGTCTAATGTTTGGAGGAACACTTCCTAGAATCAAGTGAATAACATGATCATGGTTATGAATAGGTGGGAGACCTCTAGGAGTCTTAAATACCTTGGAATGATTGTCAAGGACTCTTTGGAGATCTAGAGAAATTGATGACTTTGGTGTTTGATCATATAGTGATTAATGGTGCAATTACCCCTCGTTGTTCCTTCTTCAAAAGCTTTGTCATGCCATTAGAGCTGATTACCTTCTCAGGTTTCCCTGCAATACCCCTTAATTCAATTTCCTTTCCTTTCGAGAAAATTTTCAAGAAAAATTCTTAAAAAATTAAAAGTTATCATTCCCAAAGATTTTAACCAATGGACTCCTAATAGAACGTCAACATCACCCATTAGATGGAAAGCATTGGACTATTTAATACATATGCCCCCATGGTTACATTGATATTATGGCACTTTCCTTATAAATTTATAGTTCCTCCATCTACAACCATTACCTCACACTCTCGTATAGGATATAGAAATCAATTCAAATCCTTGGCTACCATACAATGAATAAAATTATGGGTACTATGCAAATCAATCAACACTATTACATTTTTCTTCTTGATATATCCTTCTATCTTAAGAGTTTTAGAGGTGGTAATTCCAGCTAATGCATTACAATATATGGTTGGATTTAGTTCTTATTTTTCAACCCATGGGTTTGGTTCCTAGTGTAAATATTCTTCTTTTGTTGTTTCTTGTTCATTTTCTTCTTGCTCTTTACAATCTATGTAAAATTATTTATTCTAACGTACCTATGATCTTTAGTGTATCTGCTATCACAATTGTAACAAAACCCTTTTGTTATTTTTTGCTCTATTTGTTGTGGTGT
Source organism: Pinus taeda (assembly GCA_000404065.3). Classification (NCBI taxonomy): domain Eukaryota; kingdom Viridiplantae; phylum Streptophyta; class Pinopsida; order Pinales; family Pinaceae; genus Pinus; species Pinus taeda. The sequence continues at coordinate 14,491 of APFE031470349.1, read as the reverse complement.
AAAAATTGTAGGTTATGGGAGGCTAGGAGTGACAACACTTCCATCATTATAGTTGTGAGTAGTAGACCTCCTTGTTGCCATGATTTTGCTTTCAACATTTCTTGCTACCCTGAACACATTCTCCAATGACTTAGGTTCCCAAAGGTGAACCTTATTTTGGATGTTATCCTTTAAAGTCCATATGAAGGCATCAATCAAATTCTCATCTAGAATATCAATTACCTTGATCTTCAGTCTTTGGAGGTTCTCAATGTGCTATGCAATTAAACCCATTTGTTTGATATTTACCAATTGGCTAAATAAGGTATTTCTCTTTGTCTCCTCATAATGTGCTATCAATTCCTCCATAAAAATAGTCCAAGTGACAAGTGATTTACAAGAAAAAAACATGGATACCACACAAATTGCTTGGGTTCTATATATAAAGATGAAATGCGTACCTTTTTGTGTGTGCTGCACATCAAGTTGATCAAAGAACTACTCCATATGTAGTATCCATGTTACTGGATCCTTGCCATCAAACTTCCTCATACCGATCTTTGGAATGTGGTGGGTCTTAAACCAAAGTTGGAGTCTCTAAAATCATGATTCACAATCCTTTTTTTCTTGTCATGAGTTTCATGGAATACATTATCACCACTAGGAAGCATTTCTTGTAGCATCTTTCTCAAACCTTCCTTCAAACCTTCGATTTATGCTTTTAGACCATCCTTAAAACCTTCTATGTCCCCTTTTATTTTAGCTTCTAAACCATTCATCATCACTTCCAATTCATTTTTGGTTTCTCTTTGTGAGAGTGAGAATTGTTGCACTTGTTCTTGTAATTTTGATATATCATATTACATTTCATCCTCTTCTTCATGCGTCATAGTAGAGCTTTTTGTGGGCTTAGTGGGTGTATCATTTTTTTGTTTGTGAGTCATTTTGGAAACAAATAATGATATCTATGCTTTCCTATACCCTTTGAATCACTTCAAGCTAGTTTTTGAAACAATAGCTATGTGATTTTAAAAATACGCACTTTTTGTTTTTGTTTTTAAGAGCTTGATTTTGAGCTTGTTAATCTGACCAACCTTGAGACTATTGTATCTCTGTGATTTCAACCTCCCAAGGTCTAAAATTTCATCTTAAGGTAGCTCTTTGTGTCTTCTTCCCAACTCCACAAGTTTGACCATAGATTCTTCGAGATAAAGTTATGCCAAATCTCCCATAATGACTTGATTATGGACTAGTTCAGTAGAGAGAACTTATACGAGATGCCATGTGTCACTATTTTAACCTTCGACCCTCAAACTTGTACCCAAAAAAATTTAGCCCATGCACTTGTAGTCAGTCTTTTGGAATTCAAATTTGATGCTTGAAGAGAAATTTGTGACGGTTTTCCCTGGGACACCTATTTGAGACCGAATTTTGGAGCATGCAGAAATCCTAACTTCCTTGGACCATATCATTGAAAATATAGAAAACCAAGGTCTGGAATTTTACCAGGATGTTCATCAATATTTTGCCTCTATAGGGTAAAAATCTCATGGTCTAAAGCTTCAAAGGGAAAAAATTATAGAGAAAATTCCATGATGACTTGTTTGAAACAACGAAACCATAAGATCAAGAAATCTGATACCAAATGTTATGTATCAAGATCAAAATAATGCAAAAACATAAGAAAAGATATATTAATGACTTGATAATAAGCCACTTCAAGGGGGAACCTCCTTTTACATCACATAAACGAACAATTATTTGATGATTAAAATGACAAGACCTACTTGGTATATATAGGAGTCTAAAGGGTCAAAATATAATTAGGGCCTACATAACAATAATAATGTAAGGGAACAACAATAATAATAGTGGCATTCTATGGGGTGCAACAATAACAATATAGGGGCCACACTATTAAAATAGGAATTTAACGCATTATCCCATCTCTTCCTCAATAAACTTCTTTAGGTGGTTCAACAAGCCATCCAATGGTAAATTTGTGCATGTTAGAGGTGAGTGTGTCGGGGGGCAGGGAGCAAGTCCTTTCATATCTAAGTGCCTCGCTTGAAAATTGGTTAACAATGGTATTATGATATATGGTGATCTATTGTGATGTAACAATGTAACATGCCTACATATCTAATTACCTATAAGAATTAAGGTAATAATGACAATGCCAACCACCATTTTTCTAAAGAACCCCAATTTTGAGCATAGTGGTCTTAGTGTCTAAAGAGTCAACCTAATAATTATGCTCTCTTGAAACCTAGTAGAACAAGACCTTTCGTGGTCTTTAAATCGCTTTCTAAATTTGAACTAAAATAGATGTTAATTGCTATTAGATGGGGTTGATTTTGAGATCATAAATTTGACTATTTGCTTTAGTCGTATATAATTATCAATAAATTTGTTCTGGTTTCATTTATTAGAATAAAATCCTAAAAAATAGTGCATGCCACGACTTGATTATTTGTGGACTTCCCTATACCCTAGGCAAAAGTTGTTTCAAGTTGTCCCTCAAGATCAAGGATGATCCCACCCACACCTACCACCCCAAGGTTTCCTTTGGATTCTCCATCAAAGAAAAGAATGGAGGACTTCTTATTGGGATTGCTAATTCTAAAATTCCTCCTCACCCATTCTAAGTTTCCATGAATAACAAATACTAGCCTTGCGAGTGCTTATACTTGACCTTTGCATTGAGAGTGAAAATTGTTGAATCCAATCTTTCTTATATGAATCCAACATATGAGAGGTGAGGTTTTTGCTACGCCTTGAATTGATATACTTCACAAGGAGATTTTTGCCTTTGTTGCTATTTATTTGGAATTTGTCTAACTCCCAGTGAAAATTAGCTATGTTGCAAGTCAGGTATATTTTCCAACATAAATTTTCGAGAAGGCAGTCCATAATATTCTTATATTGGATTTCATTTTTAGAGTGCCCCTATAACTTTTACTTAGGAGAGAGAGCATATCCTTTGAAGAGGCAAAGTTGTTTGATATGTGGCTATTTCCAACAAATATAGATTATCAAACTTGTTTTGTGAAAACACAATCGAAGAATAGGTACCATATCATATTTGCATCAAATAAACATAGGACATAGTGGGATGGGGCTTAAATTCCCCTTGTGTGAATATTTATTTGTATTTAAAAGCATCTCATGGACCATAATCCAACAAAAATAATTGACTTTAGGTAGATCATTGGAGTACCAGACTCATTTTCAAATAGTTGAGCACCAAGGAAAAGGAAGGGATTGAATTTGACAAAGATAACCACTCTTAACATTGTGATTCAAGGCTTCCCATCCCTTGTGATTAGGAGAAAATAAGCCACATGGTGTGCAACCTTAAGAGAAGCAGAGAACATAGAGACTAGAGAGTTTAGATGGGGTGAAGGAGAATCAATTGACCATTCCAACTAGCAATAAGAGCCTATTGTATGAGATGAACTATCAAACAAGGAGCTATAGTTCTAGCTATCTAGCCAACACTTAAAAAAAATAAACTTATGATTTTTCTCCACAATTTTTCTTGTGATACCATCCCTCCAAATGTGGATCATCTTATTGTTACCTAGAATCCAAATTATCTTGGATTGAATTATTGAAACTATCACTTTGATAAGCCTCTTTATATGCAATCATTTTCAGTTCTACAATGGGCCATCAATGCATATTTTATGATCTATATGAAAATATTTCTTGAAAAGGACTTTCTTCCACCAATCTAATTTATCGGAGATCAACCTTCATATTAATTTAAGTCCTAATGCTAAATTCATAAGAGAAAGTGTCTTTAATCCCTCGGCCTCTTCAATCCTTTTGGACTCTCATTGTTTTCTAGTTGACCAAATGGAACTAATTTGTGTTTGATTTCCCACCTCATCACATTTTTTTCTAACTTCTTGTGAAACTTGTTGCATCATTCCCATGAGTGGTAACATGGCTAAGCATTGGAAAATTGGAAGAGTTGAAAGGATCAATTTTATTAAGATAACTCAGTATATTGGGTTTGTCCATTGAGATCTTCATTGGAATTTGGGTTTATATCTGACAATGACATTGTGTTGAGACCATGTCATTGAGTTACTTAACGAATTGGGCATTCACAGGTAATTTAACGATGTCAAGGATTCTCGACAAGGAAACAATAGTATTATGGAGATGTCTTGAAGGAGATGACACCTTATGTTTCAACAAAAAATATGGCTTTTGATATTGTTAACGTTGACACTCGAAGCACTCATAAAAAGGTACAAAACATGTTTGAGTTGCTTGGTAATGATAGTGGAAGAATCACCTAAGAAAAGGGTGTCATCCATGAATTGAGAATTATTCATGCCCCTGACCCCTCTAACTAAATCAATTCCTGGAAGATTCCTCAAGAATCTTTATGCTTCTAATTTCTTACTTAAGGTCTATCATATTGATGTGGAAGTGCAAAGAGTGAGCAACCTTGCCTCAACCCATGACTACCTCTAAAGAATGTGGTGGGTTTCCCATTTACCAAAGGGGCAATCCATATATTCCTAATGCAAGTAGAAATCCATTGAATAAAAGAACAATGGAAGCCAAAATTAAAAAGAACACCTAATAATTAGGTGTGCCTTACACTATGAAAAGCATTTACCCTATTGATTTAGATGGTCATTCCTTTGTCTTTATTCTCTCAAGTTACTTATATTGCTTCATGCAACATAATTGTATTGTGCATCGTATGATGCCTCCACATGAACCTTCCTTGATTATCAGAGATTATCTCAGAGAAGATCTATTCTAACTTGTTTAACTTTGTTAGGGTCTGGTAAGAGGGGTTACAAAAAGAATTTGGGTGAAACCTAAAAAAGGACGAAGGCTTAACTTCTTTAGGAATAAGAGAAAGAATGAAGAGTTTGTGTTGGTATAGAGTTATAGGACATTTGAGAAAATTCCAACATCCTCCTTAAGTCAATTTGGATTACGACCCAATAACATCTATAGAAATGCATAGTTGCTCTATTAAGGCCTAGGCTTTTGTTGAGAGTTAGACCCTAAAGGACATTGATAATTTCATTTTCAACAATCACTTTCATTAACTCAACATTCTCCTCAAGAGTGATTATCGAATGAATATGCTTCAACAACATAACATTGGTGGTTGGGTTGCCCCTTTTGATCTATGTATGGAACCTTAAAATGAGATTTGGCTATCTCTTTTGTTGCTAAGAAGTTGCTCATTTTTTAACCATCCCCCAGTAAGATTTATTTTACCATTATGACTTTCACTTGCTTGTGGAAAAATAAGAGTTCATATCCTTATATTTCAGCCACAGACCATGCAATGTGAGGCACCATGTTTCCTCTTGTGATATGAGAATTTTTTGAAGCTTCTAGAAAAGGGTGCTTTTCATTTTTTGATGCTCATTGCTTATATCTTTCTCATCCATTTTTTCTTGAAAGTTTTCTAACTAATATCCTAGATGCTTTATTTTATTTATTTATTTTTAATTTATTAAAAAAAACAAGTGGAGTGTATGTGTCTGTCACCCACTCTTTGAGGGTTAATTTTATAGCTTTCAACTTTTTCTCCCAAATGTATATGGGGGTTCCTATGACCCATTTTTTCCATTAACTGCCTCTATGACCCTTTGATCTTAGAGCCAAATGAGATTGAATCTAACTAGAAGAGGCCCAAAATCTAGAGATTCCAAGCTATCAGTATATGATCAAAGGAAATTAAATGAATGATTTTGGAGGAGATAGTATTGTCACGCAAAAGGAGATCACTTTGCATGAGGAATCAATCAAGTCTTGATGTGATGTGACCAATACCAAATCTCCTATTGGACCAAGGGAATTTTCTTTTTACTAGTTTTATGTCCACCATGTTCCATTTTACCATGAGATCCTCTATTTGTCTCATAATACAATTCTTACTAAACTCCCTCCTCTTTTCCCCTTGTTACTTAGAGTCACATTGGAATCCCAACAATGACATTGTTTATTCAGAGTTTTTTAGGCTAAAAGGGAGCACCATTGGTGTTGTTTTTCTCTATAGGTTGTTGACATATAAATAATAAAGATGATTTACATATTCCTTGATTATTAATGAGAGACACTTGAAAATATCCAATGATGAGTTTGAAATGAGAATTCCAAAAGGAGAATATGGTTGTTCCATAAGGTGCAAAGGCACCTCTAAAACTAATTATCGTGCCCTCATATCTTTTCCACTAAAACTTACTTTGTTTTAGGGCTTCCAAAGCCTCTAACTTAATCTTCAACCACCTAGGCCTATGCAATTTCAAGAGATATATTCATTATTGCTGAAAATAACAAAATAAATGTTAAAAATAACATCTAGAAATTCCAATTTAATTTTCCTTGAATCAAACTGTGAACTAAATCGAAATTCTATTCTCATAGCAACTTGTAATAGTTAACTAAGTTAAATTGACTTAATTGACTTAGGAAATTTGAGTTGGAAGTCTAGCTAGAGTCATGTAGAGTGATCCCTAAATTTTAGGGGCTTCGGTTGAGTTCTTTTGAGTTGTAATTAGATAACTCAGTCTAATTGAGTCATAGGAAGTTAAACTAGTTCTAACTGTTGGAGGAACTAGTAGAGGTCTAATAGTGGAGTAATGCATGAGTGCATCACCAATATCACACCAGTTAACTGAAGATTCACTCATAAATAACTCATGCCTGTCAGTTCAAAGGAAGACCTAGTTGAGCTTAGAGTTAAGGGATAATGTACTATCAATTGTATAATTTTTTGAGTTGTACATATGGTGCATGCAATTAGTTGAGGGCCTATGTTTGGATTGTGTAGTTATGGAGAGGGAATTTCCACATTAAATAGAGAATAATTCCCTTAGAGAGAGGGAAGATAGATTGTACTTGTGTAGGAATTGTTTAGTACGAACAAGCATTTTATTTTCTTATCAAATATTATTAATGCAATATAGATAGTCAGGTTTTGAGCAGTTGCTTTCCCTAGAGAAATATTGTGTTATGTGTGATTGATATTCTTCCTTTTCTGCTTATTGTTTTCATCGATCAATTTTGATTTCCGCTGAAGAGTAGAGTAGATTCTTGTCTTGTGTTTTAACATGTCACATAAGTTGTTGAATCTACAATAAAAATATACATGGTGTCAGAGCTAAAGACAATATAGAAGAGGATAATTTGAGTTTGTTGCGCAAGCGAAAATCGAATTTGCAAGTTCATACTTCACAACAACAATATGTCATTCTGCGGTTTTTGACTTCAGTATGTCTTGGAGGGCAACTCGAATTACATAGCTTGGAAGGACATGATGAAGGCAGTGTTGGAATACAACGACCTTAAGGAATTCATAGATCATGACATTCCTAAAACTTCCGCATTGGATGCTAAAGATCTGGCTGAATAGATAAAGTGTGTAGCAAAAGGGAGAAGGGTTATCATGGAAGGAGTTCAAGATCACACTGTCTCGAGTCTCCATGGTAAGGATACTCTATATCAATGTGGAAGGCATTGACAAACCTATTTCAAAATAGCAGTGACCATAGGAAGTTGGCACTAAAGGACAAACTCAGAAAGATCAAGATGGAGAAGAGCGACTTAATTCCGAATTACTTGACCAAGTTCACCCATTGTCTGGATGAGCTTGGAAGTGTTGGGATTACTGTTGTGAAAGATGATATGGTGAGCCTAGCTCTTATAGGACTTCCCAAGAGTTAACATAGTTACTAGGACTCTGTTAATGGGAGGGAGAAGCTACCAGATTGGGAGCGCTTGTGGTCAGATTTGGTATAAGAAGAGATTCGGCGGAAGACCTCTTCCAAAGAAGTGGAAGAGGACTTTGCATTAGTGAGCAAAGAAAAGAAAGCCAACGGAAATAAGTCCCAAGGCAAGGTGGGTGACAAGAAGAAGGACTTGTTGAAAGTCAAGTGTTTTCAGTATCACGAGCACGAGCATTATGCAATGAATTTCTCACAGAAGAAAGCAAGCAAGAAGTAGCTTGTAGTTGCAGCAGTAGGTGAAGCTCTAGCTTCATAATTCAAACTTGATTTCACTCTCATTTCATGCATGGCCAACACTACAATGGGAAGCGTGTGGTATCTCGACAACAGTGCTTCATTCCATATGACGTTGAATAAAGATCTCTTTAGTGACTTTGAGGAGAAAGACCTCAAGCATAACATAGATTTTGGAGATGACGGGAGGTATAGCGCTGCCAGGATCGGTACAGTTACCTTTCATAGGGAGTTTGGCTCCCCTCTTAGAATCACAGATCTGATATATGTTCTAGGCCTAATGAAGAATCTTGTTTCCGTTGTGGTATTGGAAGACGTAGCTATGATGTGATTTTTAGTAAGGGAAAGGTTTTCCTTAGACACATCGCCATGGGACAGGTGAAACAGATCAGTGTGTGAGTCAAGAACCTGTATGCTCTCGAGCTCGAAGATGCGTGCAAAGCCTTGAGAAGCAAGGCAAAGGTTAGAGACTTGGTGGTTGAGAGGGAGTATGAATTACCTCTCAACATGCAACCCCAAAAGCAGTCTCATAAAGTTGTGGAGCACCCACAATTAGAGAAGCAGAGAGAAGACTGAGTGGAGAGATCCACTCAAGTAGAGAAGAAGCATCCTCAGAAAGTTGTGGAGCAACCACAATTGGAGAAGCAAAGAGGAGATTGAGTGGAGACATCCACTCAAGCAGAGACCTCTAGTAAGGGGAAATTTAGAGCCAACTGGGTAGAGGAAGCACATGTAGCCATACCTCTAGGTGAGAGGTGGGGCGATGTGAAGTAATAGTCCGAAAGAGTGCAAAAATTTAGGTAGAGTCCATTGAGAGGTTTTGTCTCATGGATCATTACCTTGCTACATGAGCCCACAATACATAGTAGCATGATGGATCAGTGGCAGTTGATGCAGTCAGATATCAGAGTGGCAGAGGCAGAGGCTAACAACAATCAAATATTGGAGGAGTGCAGAGCAGAGTTAACAACAGTGCAGATAACACAGAGGTAGAGTCAACAAAAGCGCAGAGCTTTCAGTAGACAGTGCGGGAGCTAGTAATAGTCAGACACTCTGGTGATAGATGCATCATATTGAGTTTGGATTTATTTTTATTTTTATTTTGTTTATTTGTTTGTTCATTTGTCTTTTTGTTTGTTTGTTTGTTTGTTTGTTTGTTTGTTTGTTTGTTTTTTTTTTTTTTTTTTTTTTTTTTTTTTTTTAAGAAGTTGCAGTAGAAACAACACTAGAGAGAAGTGTGCATGCAGAACATTCCAAAGATATCGGATTGGGATAGAGTTGAATTCCTTTCTTGTTGAGAGGGAGTGTTGAAAATAGCAATAGGAAATGTTAAAAATAACATCTAGAAATTCCAATTTAATTTGTCCTTGAATTAAATTGTGAAATAAATCGAAATTCTATTCTCATATCAACTTGTAATAGTTGATTAAGTTAAATTGACTTAACTGACTTAAGAAATTCAAGTTGGAAGTCTTTCTAGAGTCATGTAGAGTGATCCCTAAATTTTAGGGGCCCAAGTTGAGTTTTTTTGAGTTGTAATTAGATAACTCAATCTATCTGAGTTATAGTCAGTTAAACTAGTTCTAATTGTTGGAGGAACTAGTAGAGGTCTAGTAGTGGAGTAGTGCACCTGTGCATCACCAGTACCACACCAATTAACTAAAGATTCACTCATAAATAAATCATGAATGTCAGTTCAAAGGAAGACCCAATTGAGATTAGAGTTCAGGGATAATGTACTAATAGTTGTATAATTTTCCGAGTTGTACAGATGGTGCATGCAATCAGTTGAGGGCCTATGTTTGAATTGCATAGTTATGGAGAGGGAATTTCCACATTAAATAGAGACCAATTCCCTTAGGGATTGTGCAAGGAAGTAGGGGCTTGGAAGGCTAGTAAATTGGCTAAGTGTTGGCCAGAGTCAGCCTAGGAAGCATAGAGATAGATTGTACTTGTGTAGGAATTGTTCAGGACAAACAAGCATTGTATTTTCTTCTCAGATCCACTGGTTAATGCAATATAGAGAGTTAGGTTTTTGAGCAATTTCTTTCCCCAGAGAAATATTGTGTCATGTGTGATTGCTATTCTTCCTTTTCTACTTATTGTTTTCATCAATCAATTTTGGTTTCCGCTGAAGAGTAGAGTAGATTCTTGTCTCATGTTTTAGCATATCACATAAGTCGTTGAATCTACAGTAAAAATATACAATTATTTCACAAAGGTTGTATGGCTTATGCCTTATGACATAGCATATACTATAGGATTTTTAATAGTTATAATCTAACTCCTAAAGGTTTTTCTATATTTGATTTAATGTCCAAAAACTTTTCCTTGTTATTTGTCTCTTCTCCCTTTTCTTTTGCTGGCTCCCTACCAACTTTATTTGGTAACTTCTTCTCCATTCCTTCTTCGTCTTTGTATTCTTCTTCTAATAGCCAATGGACTTTTTTCAAGGTTAAAATACCTGATCGGTTTTGCTACTTTTATGGAATATTGTCGATTTCTACCAATTTATTAAGAGGACATCCTCATTGGTTGTAGGAGACAATGTTTATTGGACTTTGGGTAAGGTAATTGATTTGGGTGGAAATGATGAGGTAGGGGTAGAAATGGAAGGTGTTATTATTTCATAAAAGAGTGATGGGATCTTCTTGGGATAAACATTCATACATGTTGGGCTTAGAGCTTGCTCCTCCTTACCTAAGGTAGCTTGGGGACTTATGCCCTTGATCTCGAGATTAAATAGGAAGAGTCTCAAATACATGAGATTAAAAAGCTAAATGCGTGGGTCTAAAAGGGGCTAGGGGCCCTGAGACTAAGTGAGCCAATTTGGGAAGCGTAGAAGAGGTTGGTTGCTTGGTATTCATCTTTATTTTTTATTTTTTTTATTGTTTTCCACTAGTATTCTTTTTTCAAAGCAGAATGAGATGTCTACAAATTATTTTTGAAGTCCTTCCAAAAATGTATGTATTCATGACATATCTCACAATTGAAGGGTAGTTGCTCATAGTATAGGGGTTAGACATGCTTCCAATTATCCAAAGTCAAAAGAATTGCTTATAACATACTCTTTTTAAGATCAACCTTCTCACAAATCCTTACATATGTAAACATTCCACCCTTGGGTTTAGATTGGTTCATGTATCCACTTAAAGAATCTATAATAATACATAGTGTATCTTCATTCCTCTCGAATCTATAATAATACATAGTGTATCTTCATTCCAACTGTGGAGAGGTATAAGTTGGAGATGAAAATAGTTAAAATTATCAAGGTAACATCATGCTCAAAGTTAAGTTCTAGAGTTCAATGGTTTAGATACATTCATGTTGTACCAAAGAAGTACGGTTGATTTATGAATATGAGATCCTTGTCCTCCTTGGATTCAGACAAAAAGGCATAAAAACCCATACCACAAAAGTAAACAATGTAAACTTTGAAACGGGAACTGATATTGTTACCCGTTTCGTAGAGATAGCAAAAAAGTGACCTGTTTTTGAAAAGGAGTGATGCAGAACGCACATGTTTTTTTAGAGCATAGTTTTTGGCACTTTAATTTATTTTTTATTT